>JAPMOR010052380.1:207573-232748 GCA_026543865.1 Argiope aurantia | reverse complement strand
CGCGATCAGAGTAGACTAGTGAATTTTCAAAATAACATTTTGAAAAAATTAAGCTGGAAAATAAAATAAATTGTTACTCATTCCTATTGCTAAAATTAGGTGAAGCTTTGAAGAATCATCCCAGTTCTTTCCCATCAGCAGGTAATAATCGTTAGGTAGTCGGAAGAATTTTTACGACGCACTCTGATAAAGTTTTTATTCCACTTTCTGCGTCATTTAGTCGGAGGTTTATTTCAAATTATACATCTCAGCGCAAACATTCAAGTGCAACTAACTATCGAGCCTATTTTTTATTACTAATATGTTCAGAATTTGTCAATGAAGCAATATTTTAATACTTGAATTTATTTAATTATACAGTGCCTTAAAACGTTAACTATAATTTTTATTATTCTCTTTTATGAGTCTTGAAAGTAAAAATATGATAGTATAAACAAATGAAACTATTAAAAGACTGAGATGGGATTTATATATCGCTTTCTACACCGCTACATAGCATGTTGCTAGTAAAAGAATTTTAATGGTTATTGAAATTGAAAATTCCTAAAAATTATATTTTGAATATGCAGTCATTATCTAAAATTGTTTAAATATGATGAAGAATTAAATTAATTTTCACTTACTTTGAATTAATAATATAAAATAAATATAAGTGAAAAATTTGCAGATAAATTTATATATTTATCTTCACACAATTTTAAAATGTCATGCGAACAATATTTATGCAAGACTTTTTTTATTCGTTATGATTTCCTTCAATTTTGAGATGGATCAGATTTTTAGCAAGCATCAAAAGAATGTTGAACGAATAAAACGTACATTGTACTAAGGTACAGAAAAACTGCATTTTAGAAGCGATACAGTGCATTAATAATTTTCACTATTTAAGTACACAGGATTTCGACTAGAGGCGATAGGATTAAGCATTACGATTTTTCTGCCAGATATAACTGGTCTTATTTATTTTTAAAGTCCATTATTTTAACCTTCCAGAAAAATTCGTGCAAACCGACTGGAAAGACATACAAAAATGATACAAGACTTATCAGGGAAAGGTGGGACATGGAATAAAATTTAGAAGGGTACGGAAAAAGAAAAATAAGAAATTGTGAAGAAATCACGTTATGTTGCATATTAGATGACAAATTCAGTTGACATAGAGGTTTTCTATTATATTTTCTATCTGAACCATCAACTAAAGATTTTTTAACTCATCCGACTTCAAATTGACTTTTAGTAAATATTTTATATTTCATAAGAGATTTTTAGCTCGCTTAATGATGTAGTAGTCACAACATTTAGCCCACATATGCATTCTGGTTGAATATGCATTATTTTAAAGTTTAATTATCAATAAGAAATAAAAATAATTTTTGGTATATGCTACTATATTTTACATAAATGTTATTACAGTAAATTAAATATATTTTTAACTACATGATTAAAAAAACAAGTAATAATAAAAAAATTAATCAATTCCTACTTTCGCAAGAACTGAACTCGCATTCTTCACCTTCATGTAAAAAAACACCGAAATCCTCGCATTTTACCGACTGAACCTACTGCCTGCTGATTTCGATTTTCATTACAAACTGCAAAAACTCTAATTAAAAGTATTAAAAATTAATTAAGTTTAATAATTAATTAATTAATATTTGAAAAAACTGTATTAACATCAAGTGTCATCCACTGCAAGTTGAAAAAAAAATGTATTTTATCTTGAGCAGATGAATAAAAAGCATATTATTAACGATTGAAAATTTGAACAATATATATAAATATATACAGGGAGAGTGTGAACTAATAATAGGAATTGGGGGAAAAAAAGGATGACATTTTAAAAATCAAAACCTTAAATGCTGGAAAAATAATAAAAAGTATGTATTTATGCATAATGATTCAAATAAAGAGCAATAAAATACCTCGAACAATTGCAGGCAAAACAAATTTTGTCATCAATTTATATAAAGCTCGGAACAATCAACTACTAAATTGTGTTTGCTGTAGTTCTACACATAACGCAGTTGACTACATAAATGACTTTTTTATTCTTATATTTTGTGAAATAGTAAGCGAGTCCAAATTCTGTCTGCTTGTTTAATCTTTTACTAAAATTAAGCCTTGTTTATTTATATTTTTGGTACTTTTGCTTATTGTATGTGGCGTGTGTTGATGGGAATTCGACTAAATGAATTTAGAAACTTACAAAAAAAGGGATTACAAACAAGATGAGGAAGTGAACAATTTAGTTTGCTTTCATTTAACCTTTCCGCTCCGAAAATGAAAGTCCTTTCCCAACTTAGTTACATTTATTTGGTGTTGTCCTTTTTTAGGAGCTTCAACTTTCGCTATATTTTTCCTTCCACTCTTTCATGACTCGTATTTTGTGAGAATGTCACCCCTCCCCCTTATTTCTCAGTTTTTAGCGAGACACAGGATGAGGTTTCGAATGTACAGTAAGACACTGCTTGAATGCCTTTGAAACAACTGGTGTAAAACGATTTGTAATGGGGATTTTAAGAAGCATCTAAGAATATTCAAAATTTAATTCTCTTCAATTAATCAAAATTCTCTAATCAATTCAAAAGTAATACATTTGAATTTTTGTAAAATGTGGATATGCTACTTTATAGCAATGAAAGGTAAATAGAAATAATAATAAATATAAAAGTAAATAGAAATAAATTTTGAAATTAAATATCTACCATGAAAGTGAAAAAAGTCATGCCTTTGTAGCATATCTTGGGTATTGTGCATTTCTAAATTCGAATGATTCATGCGCATGTAGTTAGGCGCTTTGTTAAAAAATCGTCCAACATGCTGCTGTCTGTATTATTACGAATTTGTAAGATTCATATATAAAAAAACATTCCATAAATATTTTCTGTTTTCTTATCTAAGCAAATTGCTGGGCTTTTCTGAGTTCCTTTGCTTTCCCATTTTATTATTGAATTCATTAGATGAAAGTCGCAATTTGTATTTTGATTTCAGTAGTATAAATCTGTTTTCTTAACCATAAATAATAATTTTTGATAAATCGTGTATATATTTTGCATTCAACAATTTTTAAAACGTAATAATTCTTCAATTTTTTTTTTCAAAACTTCATCCTAATTTTTTTTTATATGAAAAGTATTAAATCTGCTATTTATGTGAAAACTATTCATTTTTCATTTTATAAATTGCACTTTCTTGTAAATAAAGTTTTATGTAGCATAAATGTATTTTATGTTTTGTTAAGAACTCCGATATTGCGAAATACAATGAGCATCTTCGCGGGTTAGAGGACCGCGGTGGCCAGATGGTAAGGTCTCGGCTTCGAAGCCAGAAGGTTTCAATGTGCTAGACTCGATTCTACGAAAGAAAGGTCATGTAAGCGAGTCTGGCGCAAGCGGGTTCATGTAAGCGGGTTAAATTCGTCGAGGTCAAACCCCCTCCCACTGTGTGGTGTGAAAATTTGGAGCACGGGTGCCATCTCAAGAGTCCTCGTCGTCATCTGACAGCAGGTCATAATTAGGAAACCCATCCCAAAATAACAGTAGTGTTGCTTTGAAACGGGACATTAATATAACTAAAACTGAAACTTCGCGAGTCAATTGTTTGTAATTCGATGTACAAAACTCATTGTTCCGAATCAATTTTTAACAATATTCCATCTGGCGAAACCACTTTGATGTCCCGCGAAAGTTATCGGGATGTGAAACAGTATTTAACAGGTGTCAAACAAAATAATCCCGATTATACGCGCGAACGACATATTGTTAATAGACGGCATACAGCAAAATAATTTATTTTATAACGATATAGAATAGGAAGTTTTCTAATTTTATTGCAACAATTATATCTTTAAATATGCATACACTAAACAATTAGAACGGGAACAAACAATTCAATTTTCCACTAAATAAGACTAAGAAGTTTAATTGCTTTGTACATACATTAAAAAACAATGCAACAATATCATAATGATCATTACTATTCAATTATAGTCTATTTTTCATATGACGAAAATTGGAGATGGAGGACAGAGATCAGGACGCTAGATTTATTCGGCATGTTGCTAACTGATGGAAATAAAATCCTGTTCCACATACTTGAATCCAAACTTAAACAAGACAAATTGTTCCATATCATTTCTTGAAAAAAAAATTTCTAGTGTAGCGGTTACATGAATCTACTACCTGTTCTTTTGATACAACGGCGTTACCTTATTAACATCAAGGTATATTTCCCATGACGTTTCTTGAGGGCTATTATTAGATTATTCAAATAATCTCAATAATATAAGATTAATATAATAATAATAAATATAAGATCAAAATAATTAAATTGTTTCTGAGACTTGTCTATTTTTTCATCTATTTCATAATGAAGTTATAAAGCAGTAATTTTTCACTATAGATTGCAAACACTCCATTCTCAAAACAGGAGATCTGATAGTAGATCAAGAAGTTGCATGTTCAAATCCCGTCTGTGGATTTGTCCATAATATTCAATTTAATAACTGGTGTAAAAAATAGCATTTTTATTTAAAAGAAACATTAGCAAGTTTGTGCTAGTTTATGTAATACATATATAAATCTAGAAGAAAAAGTTGGCTAATGCATTGCATGATTAATTTGCTTGTACGAGCATGTAGCTTCAACTATGACGTCATTTTGATGAATGCAGGATCGCCACACATAAAATAAACCAGACCAAATCTGGTCACTTTATTCACTCATTGACCAGATTTATTTCGAGTTTACTTGGATTTGTATCATTTTCACAATCTGTTTTCGGCGAATGGTTCCGTTTTCGGCGAAATCACAAAGCACAAAATTTTATAACTTCCAAACTAAAAAAAAACATATATATATGCCGGACTAAACAATAAGAAAACAATTTGCTTTGCTCCCGGTTAACTTTCCCGCTCAATGATTGGTTACTTCTTTTTCCAAGCATATTGCGTTTAATCTGATCTTTTCAGTTTTGGGACGTTAGAAATCTCAAGTGCTTCTTTTTGTCCGCTATTTCGTTACACGGAGTCTGGATTTGTGGGATTGTGGTCTTTTCTTTTCAATTTCCTTCTAGACAGAAAGAGTTGCTCTACAGTTATTCGAAATACGAAGTTTCAGTCAATAATGGAGTTGTTTTGAGATCGGCCAGTCTGTAATTTTATTGCCTTCCAACCAACTATTTCTGGAGAAATTTCTTCGGGGACGAAAGACCCATGAGATTATTGGATTGTTGCGTAAAAAGACCGGTTTTCAATGCAGCAATAAAAGGTCTTCTTTCTGGTAAAGATTGGAATAGAAACCAGTCTTTTTATTAAAAAGAGAAACCGGTTTATTTTTAAACTAGCCGCCTTTGGCAATCAGCTTGCTCTCCAAGATTGACATTTTTAGGCTCGTAAACGCTTAATGTGGAATACATTTGTTAAAAATTTCAGTTTGTTTGTTGCAATTTAAAAATATCCCTTTAACTGAATCATTCTTAAATAAATTATTGTGTGCATAAATCAAAAGTTTATTTACTATAAGATATAATTGTAACTGAAAATCCTGTTACGGAATTAACGATAAAAGAAGCATTTTTTTTTTTTTTAAATCTTGACAAAATCACGCGTTTGAATATTTTAATGGATGAGTTTAAATTTCATAACATTAAAAAAGCAATTGAAGAGAGCATTATTCTTAAAGTTTTTTTTTTTCAAACCAGGCCTAACATTAAAATCATCGTGACATTGTAACATTGTAAGTAAAACTTGAAGAATGTATTAAAAGTAAAGACAAAAATCTGTACAGAAATGAAATCAATACCATTAAAGCAGTCATTTTTCTGAGTTTTAAGATAATGCAAAAAGATTTGTGGATAATTAATAGTTTGGGTAGTCTTATTTGCCATAGACAAGTTTTCATTTGAAAATTCCACAATTTCATTACCACAATTTTATGCAGAAAAAGGAGGGAAAATAAAAAAAAAAGTGTGCAAGTAAGTATTAAATTGTATGCGAGAAAGTTTCGGGAAGACCCCTTGCATGGGTTTCAATAGAAAGTTCTCTAAACATGTTAAACTGTGTTTTCGATTTTTTTATTCATCTTACACACAAGATAATTATCTTGTTTTATTGAAACACATTAAAACATTTCAATTTAGAAAATTTAGGCGCATTTATAGATTTGTTAATAGAATGCATTATTTTTTGTTTTGTTTGATATCGTATTATTATTATTTAATATATTTTATGTCGTATAATTACTTATTTATACTAACTGACGCCGCCCGAATGGAAAACGCAATATCAGTCACCGATGACTGACGGGGCTTTTAAAGTGTTCATTAAACATAACATGCTTTGAAAGTTTGCTTCTTTCATTTCGAGTAACAGTTTTGCAAAACTTTATGCGCTTTGGCCTTTTTACCTTCTCGGACAGAACATTGCTCAGAAATGTTTAAAAAATACGAACTCAAGATTTTCATAAATTTTCGCGTTTTAGACCACCCTGAGATCGATAAATACGTTTTTAGAAAATGTCTTGTCTGCTAAAAATAATTCAAAAACGTTTTGAACTAGATAGAAGAAATTTGGTGTGCGTTCTTTACACCCATTTTGCACATTGTTTTTAAATTTAAAAATATATTCAAAGGTAGCACACCTGTCCTTCTATTAGAATATGTTAACATTATAATTGCAAAGTAAAGAGAGCTAGATAGATAAAATTCAGCACACACATTTAACGTCTATAGTGTAGACACCTATCGAATTTTGAGCCAAATCCAACAACGAATTGACAGTTCGTTAATCTGTACTTTCAGAAACATGTAAATGAAATAATTCAAAAAAGCAAATATTTAAATATATGGAATTTGATATGGGATTTTATGACTGCGTCAAATTTTTGCTTTGATCGGTTGAGAAAAACGTGTCTGAAACACGTATTTGTTTTATAGATACTATCATGGTATGCTTAGGATTAATCGCCAAATAACTCGCCAAGAATGTTAGACAGATTAAGTAAAAATGCTAAATTTACGCCAAAAATTAGTATTTCATAACTATTGTACACCACTGCCTGTAAGATATTTTCTGACATGACAAGTTTTTTAGAGAGAATGCGAGAAAGTTTTAGATCACACTCGCTGGCTGAAAAAGTCAATATTATTATATTCGCCCGAGCATTAATCATTATAGTAAAACTGATTATATCAGCATCTTAGTATTATATCGTTACTTCTCTCTGAACAATTTAAGAATGTTTATTTAGGATCGTTTTAGTTTTAAATACGATTCCACTGAATATCGAGATTTCGCTGCAAGTGATGCTTTTAAGATCAAAACTCAAGTGCCCATCCAATAATATAGTAAACTAAAAGGTTTTTCTCCTGATTGGAGCTGATTCTAATGGGATGTTGCTTGTTTTGAATATTTTAAACGATTGTCTATATTTACTCGCCTTTTAATAAATCTATACAGTTTATTAAAATAATTAAAATGCCAGGAATAGTGAATAATAATTCTTTTTTCGAATTTCCCATTTTATAAACGTTAGAATTCTTTTTGAATTGAGTCAAAATGGATAATCGCATCATTTTTGTGAATGTGTTTCTATAAGCTTATTCGCTCAAAACAGAAACATTTCAACGATTCAAATGCCAGCTTTCCATGTATATTTTCAACGTGCCATATCTATTTGTATTCAATTTTTCATTGTATACATTCTTTCTATTGTATGTATGTATTCATTTTGTAATGTATTCAGTTTTTCATTTTATGACTAGTGGGCGTTTTGTGACTAACTCAACTAATTACAGTTGTTTAATTAATTATTTATATTAATGTAGTATTTAAATGGAAGAATAAATGTCTCATAATCTACAAAATACAATTTGATTAATTTTAAAAATATTTATACTCGCAACGTATTTTTGATCAGATATAAAATCCATTCCTTACATTTTATGCCACTTAAAAGTGCATAATATATATATCTGATATAGTTTACAATAATTATTTATGAAAAAAAAACTATAATAGTTCGTAATTTCAATAGTTAGCAATCGTCATTTATTTATTTATTTGTTGAAATGATTTTCTATTTTAAAGAAATCAAATCTTATTATGTTTTTTAAATTTATTCCACACAGAAATATTTAACAAATAAAATATTTTCTCGGAAATTAAAAAAAAATTCTAGATAACCACCTTATTTTTACTTCTTGGTAATTAACATTAAAAAACTGACATCCCCGGCAATGGTTTTAGTGAAAATATCTCGGAAATGATTGGAATTTTTTTAATATCATGTAAAATTTTCGATCATGAATCATTTTGAAACTGTAATCGTTTTACACGCTCGGAAATTTTCCATCAGCTCATTTAATGGATAAGATAATAACTTCAAAAGGTGTAATAATTACCTAAAACAAATTCTTCCGCAAAATTTAGACAAGTCTCAAAAATGAGAATTATGGATGTAGTTAAAAAATATCCTCATACTAGTGAAATGAATTTCTAAGCAATGGGGATTTGTAACGTAAAAATATGGAACAATCGTGATTATTTATGAATTGAACTAGATTTCAATGAGGTTTGAATTTTTCGAATCAAATTTTTAAATTATTTTAAGAGTAATTCCTTGCCCTCTTGCCATTTTAAATCGCATTTAAATATTTTTTGACTGAGATGAGTTGAGGTTAATATCAATTTTATAAAGTAGTAAAATCAAAATTAGGAGTATTAGTAAAAACAATACTAGTTTAATTTTAAAATAATTTTTAAAATTAAAAATATAAAATAAAAGATTCAACACCAAATGCAAACGCAAGCGTTCAATCATCAAGGCGTGTCCAGTTGTGTTTATCTACCGCACTGGTTCATCATAAATTAGGAAAAAAAAATTTTTTTTAATAAATGTTTATCACAAACAACTCAGATAAATTATTTTAATGCGTTTATAAATAATAAGATTTGAAATTTTATCTGTAATATTATTTAAATTATGTTAAAATTAATTTTTATTTTGACATCTTTAGCTGAATAAGAAATTTAAAGAATCGGTATTTTTTATTATTGAAATTGATAAAGCTGCCATTAGTCGGAAAAAAATAGAAAAATATCTGTAAAGAGAAAATGCGAAGAATTTAATCATGTACATTCGATATCAAAAGCATTTATAAGGCCAAATTAATAATATATAATATGTTAATTCTAAATGGCATCACTCGGACTGAAAAAGTGGTCCGATTCCAACATCTTAACCACCCAAGTTTCTTCTACAAAGTTTTCAAAACTATTTTCTATATTAAGCACAACTTTGTACTTCATGTCAATTCCCTGCTATGCTGCATTTGTCTGGTTTAATCAGTGGACACAAACGAGCTTTCCGCAACGCATGAAATATCGTTGATCTGGAAACAGTTGGATGGTGGAACTGGAAATGAAGCGTTCGTATTCTTCAAGCATTTGTTTCCAAGCATAAAAGCATATAAATTTATTAAAAGGTTTTAAAAATAACACTTTAATCACTGGATTTTAATGTAAAATTTTTGAAATTAAAATTTGTTTCTAATTTTTGGATGTTAATTTATAATTCATTATTACTATAATATACCCTTGAAATTGATTTCGTTTTCTAATTCCGAGCTGCTGAATCATATTCGCATATAATCGGAATTTAGTACCCATTATCGATAAACTGTTTTTAAGTTACAAATTTATAATGGTCTTTATCATTGAGAATATTCAACTTTATGAAATTTTAGATTTGTCCTATCTGAAAATCGATTATAAAATTGTCACCGAGAATAGAAACACGACAAGTTAAATAAAATGTTTTTAAAAATATATCTAAATTTTATTATATTAAGAAAAGTCTAGGAAAGCTTATTATAAGATGACCCTTAAGAAGAATTTCAAAAAATGTTATTTGTCTTGTTGCACTTTTCATTGAAATAACATTTTGTCCTATGAATTTAAATTCTCTCATCATTAAGCTGGAAAATATCATTGTATGATTTTAAATCATTTCTACGGATGACTCGGGTATGATCTAGAAATTATTTTTTCAAGCTGATTATTGAAAAAATAAAATAAAAATTATGTTTTATGACTGAGGTAGTTTTGGGTGAAGATGAGCATTCCTAATTTTGTTTAAATTGTGAAAATACCAATAATACGCTTTCAAATTTTCGAATTTTGCCAGCATTAAATGATTTTTGACTTCAAGCATTTTAAGCAATGTAAAAACAGCATTGTCTTGGAAGCATGTAAACAATCGGAACCTACTAGCTGTTGCTAAAAGACGATTAACAAATTCGGTCCGATTTTGCAACTGCATTGGCATCATATATATAATATAAATGGGAATTGTATGAAAAAAAATTAGATTTGGTTGGAATGCTGTGAGCACAGACAAGTCTGGGTTCGGTGCGCAGCCAATGTGTGGATGTTTATGCAAGCGTCTTCCTTCTTTTTACTTAGGCTGTATTCATCTTTGCTGACTATTATTCATTTTTTGTTTAATTTTCCCTTTATTTCAACAGAAACTCATCTGGTTTCATACACATTCGTTTTATTTTACTAGATGCCATTCAATGAAAAAAAAATGATACGATGGTAGTTTTCTAGAATAGAATTTAGGGGGTAGAGAATGCTTTTCAATCCTTGTATTTTAATTGTATTTTTCTCTTGGAAAAATTTTTGCAATGTATCACGTCTTTGAATTAAACAGTCCACCCCTGTTGTGGGTACTATTTGTTCTCTGAGAGTAAGTCCTATTATGTGGGACTACCTGAGGGACAAAAATATATATACAATTTTTTTTTTCATTAGAATGCAAATTTTTATTCTCTTAGGAAAATGTTCATTAATTGAACACATTTCCTGAAATACTGGCTAACCGCTTTCTTTTCAAAGAAACAACATTCTGCCCATTCATTTAACAACTTGCATCTTGTATCATCCAGCATTCATTCGTTGCTGCATTTCTTTTTGGTAGCAGCAATATGTCAGCTAATAGGTTCATGCTTGTCTGCCTCTCTGACGGGTTCCAGTTGGGAATGATATTTGTCATTTTCACAGTACAGCTCAACATAGTGTTCTGCCCGAATTTTGTTTTCTTATTGTCCTCGGTGTGGTTGGTTTGTGAGGGTCCCAGATGTCTTGTCACAGATGTTGACAACTGAGGATATATTACTTAGAGATTTTTCTGGGGGCCTTAACGTAATTAATTTTTCTTAGTTGTTTGAAAAGTGAGGCTTTTCATCTAGTTAGAACTTATAGTTATTCCTTAACTAGTAAAATAACAAATTACACATAACATTTTTGAGGCTTTTTTTTAGTTCTTTTCTTTAGTTATTACAACCGAGAGTTAGTCTTTCTTTTGTTAAAAGAATTTTAATTAGAAATGTCTATTACGATATTTGTGGTTTGTATAGGAAGAAATTTAATATGAAGTACTAAAATATACATGTATTGGTGCTTTAAAGAAGCCGTAACGATAGTTCATAAACGTATGTACGGCAATCTATCTATACTTATATAAAGCTAAGTGGTGTGTGTGTGTGTGTGTGTGTGTGTGTGTGTTGGCGCTCTACAGGCCAGCCGTTTGACCTACAGCTACCAAATTTAGTACATGTATACCTTGGTGGTCGGGAATGTGCACCTGGGGGCCCTATTTTTTAATTTTTAATTAGAATTTTAATTATTAATTATAAACTAAATTTCGCGCCATAAAATCTAAGTTTTCCTTACCTCCAAATGAATAAGGATTCAGTTTTTTTCCCCATGCTAATGAGACTAGGCTTAACATTTTTCGGCCGATTATTTCAAACGATTCTGTTTATTTTCTTAATGTTTGATGCATTTAAAATTAAACGTTGTTATTTATTCGACCTTTCAGATTCATTCTGATGTACTTTTGAATTAAAATAAAACAGAATACTGAAAATTAAAAAAATTCTAATCTACATAGCATTACCCCAACTGGCGTAAAAAAATTCACTCATTTGCGCTACCAACTGGCGTTGAAAATTCGCGCATGCGCATTTTGTTCTGATTGTTGACAACTATTATCAACGGATGCCGACTTGATTTAAATTATTTTTAGGTTTGTTGTATGTTTTTGTAATTTAATGGTATTTATGTATGCTATATATTTTTGTATATGCTTATAGTTTTAAGTACACAGTTTTTTAAAGAGTTTTTTTAACCTGTTCTCAATCGATTATTTTAAACGATTCTGTTTATTTTCTTAGTGTTTGATGTATTTAAAACACAAGATAGACACCTGAATGTTTTGAAGAGATTATCTGACGCATAATAAAATTCTATGCACAATTTTTCTATAAATAAAATTTTATTATATCGCTTCAATCTTATCTCGTAAAAGCTCCATTTTGTTTTCTCCGTCTATATATTTCTCATGATACTTATCCAGTTAACTGTTTTTGACGAGTATACCCGTCATAGAAAAGCACAACATTTTGCATTATGACGAGTTTATTCGTCAGAAGTAACAAGTAGTGACTTCGCTAAATTTTTGCGACACACTTTATATACACATTTTCCGAAGAGGTCAAAACAGTTAACTAGTTAAATATTAAACAGCAACAAATTGCGGATAATAACAGTAGTGAAAAGTTTTTATTTGTTCGTTTCTTCCCACAGTCACAAAATTTATCTGTTTCAATCTTCTCATAATAATCACGTATTAGGAAGCTATATATTAATACATATAATACCAAAAAAATTCAATCCTGAATTATGAGAAAACGGTTGGACATAATTAGTAATTTATAATAGTTTAATAGCTTATTTTGATATAATTATGTTTGTAATTAAAGAGACCAACTAACTTGGGCTTGTCAGTAAATAAACAATGTAAGTACATGTAAAACTTCAGCAAAATAACTGAATTTCTTTTGTAAGATATAAAGATATGAGGTATTGTAGAGGATGGAGATGAAGTGCACAATTTCTGCAAAGTTCAGCTGTGATATGTTAGTCAATAGACAACTTTTCCATCTATTGCTATTTAACTATGCATTTGAAATGAATGCAGTTTAATTTTTCCTAATCGCCCGAGTATATAAACAATCCGTTGACAATCGGACAGATTCGCAAACATAATACCAGAAATGATTTGTAATTGCGCTCATGGAAATTAATGCGTAGATTCATCAAAATTTACTAGTCGAATTATTTTTCTCTGATTACAAATTGATCTATTATAATATTTCGAAAACGAACAAGTATAAAGGATATATAGACAAAAAAAAATTAACAAGAATTGCTTTTTGTTACGAACAATGCATAAATAAAGAAATAGCATATGATTTTTCCTCCAAATAATTCCTCCAAGTATTTTTACTATACTTATAGATTATTGAAATGCATCTAATGTGCAACGGATTTCTCAAAAAACATTTTATAAGTTTAAACCAACGAGAAATTCGTTTCTTTTTTTCATATTCTTTGGCTGCATATAATTTCCTGACCACCATATCCATGCGTTTGTATTTTTAAGATAAAAATATTAAAAACTTGATCTTACTTAATCGAATGGAAGTTTAGAGACATAATACAACTATTGGGTATCAAATTGACAAAATCTGTTTAACCAAGTGTATTAAACTAGCTTAAACCACCGAAAAGCTTTCGAACCGAATTCAATTAATTATCAAATCCGAAAACGGTTGTTTTCCGCAGAGAGTATCCTTCTTTGTGAGGATAGAATATTTATATAAAACGGCTAATACTTCCACGTGGATTGCATCAACACCGTTGCTAGTTGAAATGCATTCTCCTCGCACTCTCACGAAGCTTGTTTCGGAATTCTTCCTTAATCAGAGTTTATGTTCCTCAGAGACATTTAAACTCGAGTAAGATATTCAAAATGTTTCGCATTTTAGTTGGACTTGCACATAATGATAGAGAAATTTTAAAATTATGTTTCTAATACACGGCATGAATTACCGCAGTGCAACATGGCATACTTTCCAATTCACTTGCTAAGTAGAAGTGATGTTTGTTGTATAAATATTATTTGTAAAAGTTTATCGAATTCTCATATTTTGAGTTACTCTTAAAGTTCATAATTTGCCAAATTACCATTATAGCAAAAGTAAGAAAGCAAATAATGCTAACAGTTTTTATTAATGCGTTTTATTAGTATACTAAAAAGTTTAAAAACTAACTTTTGATGTGTATGTAATAAAAGAAATTTTGAAGACAAAACCTAAATCGTAAAATCGCGAGGAGCTGATAGTATAATGGAATATTAATCACATTTATCATGCAGTTTAATGGATATGTAAGAGCTTTATCCATTGTAATGCAATTTCTTTAATATTAATATCAATGTATCATATTTTTAAAATAGTTTGATTTTTGCTTTTCTTGTTTTTCAATATTTCGCACACTTTCCAAAAGGACATTTCTTATCAAAATTTATTTTTCACGGAATATCATTATTGCCTTTTCAATTAATTCGTCAGTTGTCAAAAAAAATGTTTAAATGGTGAATTTAAAATTTTCATATTCAGATGATGAATTTTGGAAATTTTTTCACTATTTGCATAGTTTAACATAACGCAAAATTATATAAAAATAAAAAAATGTTGCAACCATTTGAATAATTTTTGCTAGAGTCCTAATAAAAATTCCCTTATGTTATAATAATTTAATTTAGTGGAACTGTCATGTGCCTAACTATTTATAGTTTTAATCTGTATTTATTGAATTATTCTTTTTGATTATCTAGGGGAATTCAAGAATAGAAAAGTTGGAAAAATTAGTTAAAGGGATTGCAGATCTTGCCTTCGAGGGAAGAGAAAGTAGTTTCTTATTTGCTTGTCGGCATTTGATTTGATATTAAATTCACTTCACTTATAATCTAAAAGTGAATTTCAAAAAGTCGTTCGTGGCATTTTATAGTTGTAAAATATTTAACATCGGTATGCAAAATATACTATCAAAAATTCAGAAATCTGACAGTGGTATTATTATTTATTACTCTTGCCAGTTATTAGTAATTCACTTTTATTAATTCATTCACACAAGTCTCCAATGTACAGTATGATTGTACATGAAATATTGGTTTCATGGTTAAATATCATTAACTAGTTTCTAAATAAATTCCCCTGATCTTTTATTCACGGGATCGAAAAGAAACAAGGATGGGAAACAACATTTTTTTTATATATATTTAGAATTTATATAAAAATAAAAATAATTTAAAATTTTCTTATTTATTCATTTTAAAATTTCAAAAATCAAATAATTGATAACCTTAATTATATATTTTAATATGCTTTATATCATAAATGATAGGCTAACGAGTTATTCTTCTTGAATCCGGACAAAAAAATTTATCACACAACCTACAAAATGATGCGCCATCTGTTTTACGATTTTGAGACTATAAGTTTCAAAAACTGATAAAACACGAGTTGCTCTCTCGATGATGATTTCGAATGAGCATTAAAAAAAATCAAATCCAATAAGATCAGAGAACTCGACCCATTCACTTCCATGTAAAATATTTTTATATTGAAAGAACCTATTCACATCTAACAATGAATAACATTCACTACTCTTTCAAACAATTTATCAAAGGATGAAAGCATATTCATTCGTAAAAAAAAGGGCAATACAAACAGGCAGAAATGAAATGAAAAGATAATGGAGTTTTTCTCATAAAAAATAAACAGAGTAAGATCTAAAGATTCTATTTCCGATTCATTTATTTATTTTCTTTTTGTGCTTTCATTATTTCTGAAAATTTGTTTTCAAACTCGCGACGGAACCGGAAATTACTGAATAGGAACAAAGATCTGTTGTTTCTGAAAACTTCTGAAAAGAAACAGACGCAAGAACGGATTTAAGAAAATATTAACTCTTCTTTAAGCGGTCAGTGTATCTGTATTATTTTTAATTCCTTGATATTCACAAATGCAATTAAACGGAAACATCAATTGTTTGTTCTTTATAGAAATCTGAACTATTGAATTAAAAACTATTTATATTGAAGATGTGCAGTTTCGTGCGAGCTATGCCCTAAATTTTTGAAGTAAATCGAATTTAAAATAACCGAAATAAATGCGAAGATGGTAGACTTTGCATTTAAAAATTCGAAATTCAGCGCAATAAATAAAAGTAACTGACACATTGGAAAGAGAAGTATAAGACTTTTTACCATTAGGAAAAATGGCTTCTTTTAATTCCAGTTATTTAAAAAGTGAGATGAACGATTGATTTTTTTTAAATGCTCAATGAAAATGAATGAAAATTTAAAATCACTATTTGAAAGGAATTGTTTTTCTATTCCATTTTGTAAACACGTCATTACTCGCCTGTTTAATTAAATTTTGTGTAACTCTACAAGGGATTTTAACTTTTAAAACTTCGTTTAGACATTCTGCAAATTTCCTATAAACTATTGCATTTTAAAATAGCCTGAAGCCAGGCATTGGAAAGATTTTATTGTGCGATTCTATCAAATACGAATATTTTACTTTCTTATACCAACATATACACCACATAGCGTTTAACAATTGATGCAGTATGTAATATATTTAACATATTGCGTACGGCTCTCTGCGTGCTGCTCAGTTTTTGAATGTTCTAGAAGCATGCTTGGCAAACAATAGGATGCATATGTGCACATTTTTAATTTGCATTTGATATTATATTTACATAAAGTATTCTTAAATATTACTATAGATTTTATACAGATGTTTTTACTTTTTAACTATTTTTTATTTCACAGACTTGAATAACGCTTTAGGGTGTGATATTTGGTTAAACATATTCCCTTGTGGAATGGTGTTCAGCACGATTTACAGCAGTATCTTGTTTTAAGACAATCAATACCACACACGAGTTTCGCGTCTCATCTATTACGAACCGCTCATGAGTTTTCCCGTGTTGTGTATCCTGTCTGTTATTGCTTCATAAATAAGAAAGTAATGATGATTTTAGAACGTACAAGTTTGCCCAAAAAAGTGCTGTCCCAGGCGTATGTCTTACAGATTTCTTTGCGGTCTTTAGTGTGTTAAATATTTGCCTCTGGTTGGTTATGCATCGATTTAGCCGAAAAAACAAAACGAGATATCTTGTGACCCAACGTTCGGTCTATTGAAGACGCGAGATATCGGGACCCATACGCTATGTGTTAACTTTTCTAAAAATGCTTTTTATGCTATAAGCCTTTCTAATTTTACTGTAAGTACTGAAGTATAACCCCAAAAATATTACCCCCGCCTTGGCTGAGAATCGAGGTTGAGAAAATAAGTATCGTTGCCACAATAAAAAATATTAAATGATAATTATTTAATTGATAATGATAATTGCGATAATTATTTTTTTATTTGCATGTAACATAAATACACTTCTTCTTGTGCAAGGCTGAGTATGTCAGCAGCAAAATAAATTCTAAAAACAAAATAATGTCTAAAAGCAAATATATGAATTATTGATGCCTAGCGGAATTGAAATTAGAAAATTATGTTAATGTGTTTCGAAATACTAAATGCAAAGATGAATGAAGATGATTTGATTTTTTTTTCTTTCAAACAAGCATTTCTTACTTTGATCTCTCGCATGCGAAGGTACGAAGAAAAAGTATTGTGACCATTAGAAATTTCGATTCCTGTAGATTTTTCGTAGAGCTAAACCACGGATGAAATTTAATGACCTTGATAACAAAATTGGAAATTTCTTCTAATTTTGGAAACAGGAAATTCTACCAAGCTTTATATCCACTTGCTCGTTCGCTTACGAACATAAACATAAACAATCAGCGGTGCTCTTGCGAAACTTATTCTTATCAACTATATTAGTTTTCATCTTCGGACCTGAAGATCCCAAGTTCGAGACCCGACTCTACCGAAGAAGTAAACATTCTTCCGTCTTGTAAGCGGGTCTTTAAATCCGTCGAGTCCAGATGTTTTCCCGCTGGTGTGGGGAGGTTAGAAAGGGGGTGCCAGCGCAGGTGCTGTCCTCGTTATCTGACTGCGGTTCAAAATTTCGAGATCTATCTCAAAATAGCCAAAGTGTTGCTATAAGATGGGGCGTTAATATAACTAAACTGATTTCTATCTCCGAATAAAACATTCGCACCTTAAGCAAGGCCTTCAACGCTGTGACTACTCAATTTTTTTTTTAAAGGCTGTATAAGAAGATTTTGTATTTCGTAGAACAATGAAAATTCAAACTGAGACTCATTAGGGGGATCATTATTTTAGTCAAATAAGCAGTTCAAAACTTGAACCTTATTCGACCACTTACTAGGAGATAAGACACCAATTCAAGAGAGACCAGGCTCATGTACTATCGATTGATTGGAAAGATATTTGTTTATATGCATTGTCGTATGCCTTTGCCCTCGTTCTTCTATGAAAGCCTCTTTATGGCCTATTTTGATACTACAGTTCTAGAAACAATTCTTTCTGCTTGATTAATACTGCCTAAATATTAGGGAAAATCGATTGCATATGTGTATCTTCTGCAATACAATCCACTGCTCTTGTAGTTTAACGTTTTTCTCCATATTCCTTAATAGCACAACATATATTGTATAATATTAAACAATATAGACAATAATATATTTTTGAATAGTGAATAATATATCATACGATATGGTATAATATTAGGTAAAAAAGTGTGCTACCTGAGTTTATGTTCAAGAAATAAATATTTGCCAAATGTTTATAATATTTTCGATTACTTTAAATTCAAATTTTAATTTTTTGTATTGCAAAATTCTTTGCTATGAATATAATATGCCTGTTCAATTTCAAGCATTTTTATCTTTCCTGGACATTCAATACCTAGAAATAAATCCAATGGGAATGGTCTTTCCACACTTTATCGTATACCATCTAAAATAAAGGTATTTTTAATCTCATTATCAGATTTACTAGGACTCATCTCATGTAAAAATTATGGATCTTAGACAAAGGTGTGAATCCACGAGCGCCCCAGTTTTTATTCTGAGCGTTTGAGCACTTTTTGCTACATAGTAAAATTCTCTGCATCATACACTGATGGAGCTTTTTATAGACGCTGCCATTACTTCCTATGAATGTTCGGCGAAACTTATTAATTCAAATTCTCCTCATCCTCATTTATCTCCAATGGAATGATCATTTGCATCGAGAGAGCAATTGCATAAAACGGAAAACTATTTTCATATTGCATCATAGTTGCCGTGTTCTTTGTATGTCGTCCCGATCAGGTATCAGCTTTAAGACAAAGGGTCTTTTTTTTAACATTTATTACTGTTCTTGAAGACGGACTCCTTCACCTTTTTATAAATGAAGAGGGTCGATATTCTTCTGACTAATCGAGTTTCGGCAGGCTTTCAGATTATTACTGGTCATACAACGTGTTTCAATAGGAGTTGATATTGCTTCCAACGAAAGTATATGAAACCTTATTTCTTCACTTTGAATTTTATTGACTGTCCTGAAATTTTTTTCTCGTGTAAGACCGTCTTACTCTACAGAGATTATTTTTACTAAAAATCGATGTATTTTAAAATGATTTAGAGCATAAAATATACACTCATTTAACCAAGATAAAACTGATGACTTACATAAATCGGAGGGTGTAGTCACAGTCATTACAATAAGTTTGATTCACATATCCAGTAAAACTTTACTCCACCTTTGTTAGTGCAATCAGTTTATTTGAGAATGCATTTTCACCTAACCGTCTTTGCCAGAACCGTCATTCACTTGAAGACACAGAAAGTGTGGTAATCAGGGTAAAGACGACATCCTCGGATGAGCTCCTTTCCTTTCGGTGAACTCTCTCGCCAAATTTCCCTCACATTTTCGCTCCAATCCCGCCAAGCGCACAGAAGGCGACGATTTGAAATGAGATTGAAATCAGCGATATGGCTGCGTTTTCGCGAATAATTTTCGTTAAAAATATTTCAGGGATAGAGATGCCGGTTGTTTTAGTACGAATAGAAAACCTTTCATAAAACTAGAATTTACATGTAAATGGGCAATGCGAGACAAAATGATCTAATTTTTCTATAAAATACTTTTACTATGAATTTGGGGAATTAGAAATCTTATTAATTGCATTATTTGTTTCGAAAATGCTTTTTTAATTTAAAAGTAAAAGCATTTTCAAACTTAGGACTTAGTGATTTCGATATTCTGCTTATTTGAAATTTTATATTTTTATATTGAGACAGGAAATTTCCATGATTATGTTTTCTGTTTCTTTGTTTTTGTCTTATCATCTGCACGCTTCGAAATACTTCAAACACCAGGCATTATTACATTTCTCGTATTATAATTGGTGAGATTTGTTCAGTTAGTACGTTACCGATCTCTCGTAGACCGAGATTACAATTCTGTATCCAAATTTGATTTGAATTGTCGAAATGCGTCTTAACTACTATGTTTTCTTTTAACCATATATCGAAGTACAGAACGTTCATGTAGTGGACACTGAAAAAATGATACTTTTACCGGCCACAACATAACCCAAAATTCCCATTTTTAATAGAAGAGGTAAGAAAGAACAAAACCGTTATTAGGAAGTATGCGAAATTTTTTTTAGATAGAATACTGCAGCTGATTTTTCACTATTGTCTAACGCGTAACTGCAAAATTTTTTCTGTTAATTTATAGTTAGATTTCATTTTGAATATTGAATAAAACTTGAACATTGTGAATGATCTACTCCTAGAATGATAATAATTCCTTTGAATTCCGAAAACTGAGATTTGTTCTGTTAGAGTTTATATATAAAAAAATTGAAATATAATTATATTTTAAAAGTAAAGAACGTAACGTGTGCAGAAAAAAAATTATCAAGAACAAAAACTTCAAGTATGCTGAGAATAATAACTGCTCATTAGAAAAAATCCAAACAAGATTAGTCAATTAGTAGAAATTAGATTATGAGTAGTAGTATAGTCAAAAGTATAACTAGCTATTTCAATTCCGTAACAAAGATAGACAAAATATATATATATATATAGTCTGAATATATTATTAAATTTAAAACTAAAAATGAAGACGAAATCATTCTTGAGGGGACAGATGTATTCTAGAATTCTTACTTTTCGTTGTATTTTTTTTCCACTGAAATATGTGTGTGTCTGATACTTACGAAGAGATTAAAATGATTTATCTTTAATAAATTATCTTTAAGTATTGTAATAATATATCATCTATGGAGTCTTACTTGCCTTAAATTAGATTTCGATGAAGAATATTACTTACGTATTTACTTTTATATTGTAATTATTCATTTCGTATGTTATGAAATAGATCTACATGCATATTTCTTTTTTATAGTGTCATAATTTATATGAATATATATTATTGTTATTATTCTAAAACACAGATGATCGCGTGTTTCTTTGCATTAGTATGAAACTTCGATAGCTAGTTATTATTCGAGCACGGCTTCTTGCAGGCAATTCCACTGCTGACAAACTTTATTAATTGCAACATTTTGTATATGATGATTTCACTATTTATTGTGTAACCTGTCAAAAAAAAAGCATCTGATAATTTGTACAGCTGTCCTTTCATTTTGTATAACTTTCCTTTTGTACCTACTGTGTCAATATGAATATTATTTTCATAGTAGATAATGATTCATTATATGAAAAATGAATATAAAATATCTTCCTGGTGAATCTGAATATTTCGAATTGAATACAGAACAACTATTAAAAAAATATCACAAATTTTATGTATTCCTTTACTTCTTCCAGTTCTACAATGTAGTGCAAAGTATTAAACATGCTCAATAACGAATAATGACGTTTTGTTACACACGCACAGCGAAATTCGGGTAGAAAAATGCAGTTAAAATATACACAAATAAAACTTGCAAAAATCAAAGACATATATGCAAATAGAAATCGTTAATCAAGCAGCAATAGCATGATGATGTTCGGCGCACTCGTTCTCATTGCGATAACACCCCAAAGAGAGAAAATACCTCTTTGCGTTTAATAATCTCCTATCAGGGTTTGAAATTATTTAGAAGGATTTCCAGATCTCGGCTCCTAATAGTCATAGTGCTATAATTCATGCCTTTCCCACAACCTTCATTGTTGTCGTCAAGGTGAAAAGACTGGTAGTCATCCTTTATTCAACATCTATAAAGAGCATCTGCAAATGTCTCTTTTTAAAGATGATGCCGACGTTGTAGGAAATGAATTTTATCGATTCTTTTAAAAGAAGTAGATCGAATAGTCTTTGTGGACCAACATGAAGGCGTAGATCGAATAGTCTTTGTGAACCAACATTAAGGCGTAGATCGAATAGTCTTTGTAGACCAACATTAAGGCGTAAAATTTTGTCCGATTATTGGAAAACATAGATTGATTTTTTAGCAGTACACTTTAAAGTATTTGAGAAACAAAGCTTTAAAATTCTTTATACAATTCACTAAAAACATCCAAGTCGTGGAGTAATTCAGATTTCGTACAAGTTAATCGGTTCCAAATTATAATTTCCTACTTTTTAACTTCTTTTCTATGATGTAAAATTTAATTTGGATAAAAAAAAAAGTGTAACTATTCTTTCAAACAAATATGGAAACTCTTAAATATTAATGTGAAATTGACAAAAGAAGCTTTTGATTCATCCTTTTTCAATAAGATTTTCATTTTTCTGCTAACCCAAATTTCCATGAAATTATAGATATTTTGCAACTTGAGTTTTAGAACGATCTTGAGACGAGTCACAAACCTTATTGTTACTATCTCTAGTGGGTAATTTCATTTTTTACCGAGTCAAAGATTACTTAACTAAGTAAATGATAAGTATTTATTTGTGAGTGTTATTTTTAATCCCTAATAAACCGGCTTAACTGCATCTAACATGTAGATCTTCATGGAAAATGTCCTAATAAATCTGATAATGGATATGTCTCGTTTCTGATTTGAGAAGATTATTTATAAGCTTGTAGAGGATAATAAATATAAATGCTTTCATAATCACAAACTATAAAGTCATTGCTATGATTAGAAAGGCGTTTCATCTGAGGAAGGATTATTTTAAGATTTATTGGAGAGAACAGACGACACTAATGGCAAGCTCTCGGAAAATCAGGAACATTAACTGGAAGCAAGTTAATGGCTAGGATGTTTATAATTTCCCATTTTCTTCCTAGGTGTATGGAGCAAGTTTTAGTTATCTAAGAGGATAGCGGGAAGGTAGCACTAAGGCTTTGAATGTCAATAGATAATTATGATCACGAACTGATAAATTTTATCAAATGAATCACTGACAATTAGTTTCTTAGTGGACAAGGGAAAAAAATTTGTGAGTTCAACCTAATAAAAGTTTCTATCGCTGAGGTAAACAAATAATTCCAATTATTTTTGTAAACAGCTCTTTTACCAACAAGTGAATAAAATGTTTTCGCCCATTAGAGAATTTCGAAATTCTTTGAAAGCTGAAAGAAGAATGAATGAGGATATTTGATGTGTAGAAAAGGGATTTTCTCGAGAAAAAAAAATTAGGTTACATTCCTTTTAAAATGGGACTTTTATTTTATGGGCATTTTAATGGAAAAATTAGATAAGCGAACGGAAATCCAAATCTTGATAGTAGAAATCTTAAATAAATTGCAGTTTAACAATTATTTTACATAATTAATAAAAACATTTCATTTTTTAAAAATAAATAACTACCCTGTAGTTTTGACTAACGTTTAAATGTAAAGGGAAAATATTAAATAGCTGTGAAGAGTTAGCAATTTTTAATGTAAGAATTAACTATTTTTACTATTATTTGATACACAAATTAGTCAGTTGATCTTTTAATAAAGACATTCTTTCATTAAAATAATTATTTTATTCTACTTTATATCGATTGTAATCTGTAAGAATTTATTTTATATAATGCTCTCTGAAAATAATTTCTTTGTATTTCCATTTCTAAAATTGACAGAATTTCAGATTAAATGGAATCTTACTCTTTATCACTCGCATTAGAAAAATTCTTTATCGAGTAAATGCAATATTCCCAGATCTTCCCTGAACTAAATTTTTCCCAAAATAAAAACAAGAAATTAAATTCTTTTTTCACTAGTACAGTAGTTTTTTCCCCTAAGAATTATATTATTAATTTCTCCTTGACAGTATGAGACCAATAAATATTAGAATCCCTTGCTTCTAAAAATCGGCTTCCAGGAAATCAACTTCTCTTTAAACTCAATTATATTAATTTACATCAATTAATTAAATTATTTCACGTTTTAAAATTTATGCAACACTGAATAGTTTTCAAAGTAAATTATCTCTCTTTTTATGAATATAGCTGTAAAAATTATTAATTTCACGTTGGCAACACAATAAATACGAGATTGTCTGTTCTTCTGAAAAAAATGCTTGGCTCTCAGGAAATGAAAATTCGACTTCCTTATAAACTAGTGTTGAGGAGAAAATGCTGTGATATTTTACTGCAGTTGTTCGGCGACATGACTTCACACAATCTCCTCTAATTTTATGTCCCATAAAACGGGTCGTAAAGTGGGGAGAGACAATCCCTGGAAAGAAACTCCGGTCTAGACCGAATGCTAGAGATCATCTGAAGCTTTATGCAAACACTTAGCGCTTGTTTGGAATATCGGCTTGAGACAACAGTAAATTGTCTCTAACTGCACAACAGTTTGCAGATTTTTCTCGTAAAATTTCCGTGTAAAACCCGTTATGACGGATTTTCTAGTTGGCGGGATTAGTTTCTAAATTGAACTTGCCCGAGATTACCATAATGGTTTAATGCTTTCATATCTTATATTACAAAGTCATATCCTGCTTACTAAGTTACTGTCGTGGAATGAGTAATTATTTAAGGGAAAAGACAATGTTAATGCTAATGACTCTAAAGAATAAAAACAATATCTGTAAATAAATGACGTTATTGTCTTTTTAAAGTGACTTTATTTGCCTTTATTGGGATCTTTGAGACAGGCTGTTAGGAAATTATAATGCTGATATGACAGCAAACATAAAAATTAAAATATCAAGACATAGTTGCGAGCGAATGACTCTTTGTATTAGTTGATAGACCTCTTTGGCTTTAAATGAAAATTACTGAATTAATTAAACTAAACTGAATTAATTAAATATCCTTTTCTGTCATAGTAAGATTAATTTTTTTTTACATTTAGTAATTATTATTGTGAAATTTTATGAAGGAGC
>JAPMOR010052380.1:131121-202504 GCA_026543865.1 Argiope aurantia | reverse complement strand
ATACACAGAAGTAACCTATAGGTAAAAAAAAAGTTACATATCTTTAAAATTAATACACAGAAGTCACCTATAGGTAAACTTACTTATTTTACTTATTTTTAAAATTATTACACAAATGTAAAATATTAAATTTTCTGTTAAATTGTTGTTTAATTTGTTGCATTAAATATTTTGTTGTTGTTTTTATTTTATTCGTATATTCATACATATTGAATTGCTTCGTGATTTCGCATGAAAATGATCCAAACTAATTTTTTAAACGTATTGCCGGGCCCTTGTAATATTTGCCTGCACTGACGTGCGGTCATTAAAGTGTTAAACTAAAATTATGTCAAATGTGGGGTTTATGACAAATAACAAATTACTGCGTCCACATTTCAAATGTTCTGTAGTAAATTCAAAACAATTAACAACAGCAACTTAAGTAACTCTTAGTAAATAAAAAAAAAGCTTTACAATAAATTATTTTATAAAATAATAAATTAGATTTTTAATTTATGCACTCAAAATTTTCATTTTTCTTTATAAACGAGTGCATGTATTTTTTATGTTGCTCATTTCGTTTATGAAATTATTTCTATATTTTTTATTACTGAACTGAAACTTTTATATATTTCATTATCCTGGAAAGGAATCGATATATATGTGCATCTTCTTCGTAAGCGCTGAATCTTTTTTTCCTATTGTGAATTGGGTCCGTTTCGAAATACGAACACATCTTATTAAATTAAACAAGAAGAATTTCGTTTTAAAAGGCTTACAATAATCATATAAATAATATTTCAGATACAAATAATTTTCAGTTTTTAGATTTTTTTTTAAAATCCAAAAACAGAAAAAATGATATTTTATATTGTAAAACAGTAAATAAGATGAAATCTAATATACAAAACGTGATTAAAGGCTGTTATATCGTAGATTCTCTTTTATTGAGAGTGTTTCGTTCCACTCGTATTACGAAAAACACTTTGAAACGTTAAGAGAAATAATTTTTCCATGGAAATAAGACAATGAGTTCTGTTCCAAATAATAATAAAAAAACTAAACAAATCTATAATAATATAGTTTATTATTTATACTGTATGTTTTTTCTACGAGAAAATTGCTTAAAGTTATTTTTCTTTGGCAACATTTCAAAATTTGGCGTAAATGAGGCATTGTATTATGTTAAATGAACTATGACTCGCATAATTACTGCCTTATTAAGGTGATGCTTCTCAATATTTGATGGAATAATTTTGCATGTTTTCTGTATCTTCCTTATTTCACTACAAGTATGTTGCTCTGGTACTTTTATTATTTCTTTCTTCCCTGACCGAAACTCCTCCGCAGCCTTTTGCTGTGACACAGAATGCAGCTACGTAAACTCTTCTGTATTCCAGCGATTCTCTTCCTCCAACTCATTGATATTATTTCTATCCAATTCTAACCTTATATTCTTGGCAAGAAACAAAATGTCATCGGTTAAGGCTCCATAAGCGTTTTACAACTCTTCGAAGTGATGTTCGATAACGGTATCTGATTTAAAATTCTTTCATATATATATCTGAGTTTTCTTCAAACAAGCGTTCAATATATTTTGATAGAAGCCAAATCAGCATTTGACGTCATTGTGTCTCCTCCACTCTCGTTTTGCAAAACGATGCTTGTTAAACGAATCACATTTTTACGTTTTGTTTTTCGCTGTATCCGAGATGCGCGTTAAGCAATTAAGTTTGAATGTATTTACATCAGAAAATGGCCATGTTGAAGCAATGTTATACTGAAGTTAAAAATGTCCTTCTGCATCTCTGAAAATTATGTTCCGAAAGTGTGGAAATATTATTTGGTTGACAACCTAGAAAAATATATCGCAATAAAATAATGAATTTGAATAAGTATTTATTAAAAAAACCTGTTCCCTAGTTTGTTTCTTTTAATTTAGTGTGCAAGGAAAAAGCTAAAACAAAAACCTGCTGCACCGAAATAGATATTTGCAAGTCTTTGAAACTACATTAGTTATTTTTACTCAATGAAAAGTTCTCCACAGAATGCAAATGTTGTAGCCATCGCTACTGGATGCTACAAATATCTTCCAAAATTGCAAGCTTGATAATTCGCAACATTGTTTGAAGGGAGTGATCTACGATCTTCCAATGTCAGGCAAACAAATTTCGCATTCGAAGATGATGGTTTTCTTCGTATGGTTTCTTCCCATGGTTTTCTTCGTATAAACCCGAGTTCAAAAAATATCGAACATTCGTTTATATAGGAGCACGAGTTGGTATGCAAGTAAATAATAATTTTTGATCTCATTTTTTTCAATTTGACAAATTTTATTAGATAATAGCACCATTGAGATAACAACTTCTTTCTCGATCAACTGTTCTGCTCAAATTGTCAAATGTTGGATCCTGTTTAATTGGTGTCGGGTTGGCTTCCCCTTAGCAATGATGGAACGTGCCTCCTACTGCCATTGGTGGCCCTAAGGACTTTACCGTTATTCCAATAATGCTACCACAGTGTTTGGGTCTCTTAGATTTTTTTGATGTTCCTCAAGGCGTGTCGAAATTGCCGTTTGTCATGGTATCATTTAACAGAAACACTTTCTCTGTAGATGGGAAATCATTTGTCTCAAACATTGGATCAAATCTTTAAGCCAATTTTCCGTTAAAGTTCATTGTATAATTACCTTTACTTATAATAAAAATGAATGTGTGTTTGTATTGGTGATCTAAGACTTGACCTTTTGATCATCTAAAGCTTCAAAATTTGGCACATACATGTTTTAGAGGGAAGGGGAATGTGGATCTCGGCGCGATGTTTTTGAAATTTTAAGTAAGCAAAACGTAATCATTTCATAAGTTCAAAATTTATTTTGGTATAAAAACAATGCTTCCATTATCTTAAAATTTAAACTGCTATCTGCTAAATGATGCTAATCATTTAATCGTATAAATTTTTTTTCTATGTTTCTAAAAAAATGTAAGCTTTTCCAACAAGGGTATTAAGATGCGCAAGACTTCTGCATGAAAATTAAAAGTATCACAAACGACAAAAAATTATCCAAGTTATTAATAAGCATCACTATTAATGTTACAATTTTTTTTAAAACTTTTATTTTACAAACCGAATTATTGTCCTAATTTATAACAAAAAAAATAATGAAACTTGTAAAAAAAAATTATGTCCTTAACCCAAATTATTAATAGCAAAACTCAATTTTAGGAAAGCAAGAGATATATTCATTTAATTCTGAGAAGAATCTGTGAAAGATTTGAATTTTAAATATACTATTAACATGACGAAAAATGCCAAATTTTAAAATAAAGGAAATTTGCAGGAAAATGAATAGACCGGCGAAAGGCTTCTAAAATGGTATAAAATTAATTAATGGAGCTTAAATATATTTTATTGAAGCAACTATTAAGACAATGCTACACTAAATATTTAAGTGAAAATTTTAAGGATCATTAATGAGGCTGAACCAGTTGATCCTCAAAGGCGGCTAACAAAAAATAAAATTTATCTTCTGATTTGAAGTTGATGCGGATGCAAAACCCAACTATTATTCGGATATTTTATATAATTTTGCGGCAATAATAAAGTTATTACTTTTATTGTAAACCGTAGGAAACGATATACTGTGATATATGGTAATTAGACGACATTTTGTGGGGTGAGAATTGTGAACAACATTTTTAATTCCGCCCTAGATTTGATTATTAGAACGTTACTCTCTTCGCTTTTATCTTGGCAAATGAACTTGTCTGATTATACTGGAAGAAGTGGGATTAACATTTCAGAGCATTTATTAATGATTAAAATCAATAATTTTGATGTCCATAAATTAATTAAAACTTCGAAGAACTTCTATTAAAGAATAAAAGATAAATTTTAATTAAAAATGAAGATGTAACAATTTTATGATTTCATTTGCTAAAATCTGAAATGAATCAGTAACTACTTTTAATGAATTGCGTTCACTGAAAGGTGGTTTTTTTTCTTGGTTAATAAAAATTGATACAAATAATAAGTCAATGGCGAGTTTACATAATTTTTCAAACAAGTCATTGTCGAATCATAAAAAATACGGATTTCTTATCTTTTTGTTTAAAAATTTTAATTGCGTTTTTATTTACTATAGTTATTACTGAATATGTCTATTATGTTAGATATCGAGGGAAAAAGTATTAAAATCTTATTTGATTTAATAATACGAATGTGAAAAAAAATTAAAATCTGATAGGTGAATTTTAATTTGAAATACTTTTACTAATTTCGTTTCAACGCTGGAAAATATTTAATTTTATCATTACTGTAGAAAATAAGTTATAAACATATACAAAGCATAAAATTATGCTTTAAAAACACTTGAATTCGTTATGATATAAAGGATATGAAGAATATGAATTTTCATTAGTTAGATTGTTTGATACAAAATAGTAATAATTCTGATAAAAAAAATTTTGACAAAATATTTTTTTAATGTGCAATATATATATTTTTAATATTAATAGAAATGCTATGCAATCTTAAAATCAGCTTTAGTGGTACGAAACTTATGAGCGCAAAGTCATATTAGTCGATTATAGGAAATTCGGAAAATATTAACATATTGTATTATATCGAGAATATGCATGGATACAGAATTTGAAAATTCTACCCTCCAGAAAGTCGAGGGAAAAAAAAATCGATAACCAAATTCGTATTTATAAGGATGAAACAAAACAAATAAAAGTAAAGGGTTTAAAGCAACAGGAAATGATTTTTTTCTCTCCAGTGCATAACATTGTCTGACACCTTAGATTATCAGCAGCATAATCATTTTATATTTGTTATAAAATGATTGTTCATTTTCAATATTTTTGATTGCTTCAGATTATTGAAGTATTATGCTAAAAGTCTTGCTTTCTACAAATAGAATTAACCATAAATTGTCACTATGTACCGTTTATTTTGCTTCGAAGCATCAATCAAGTCACTGAAGTGATTACAATTAATGTCAAATACCCAATAATATAATTCCTAACTAATCAATCATAACGCGGGGGTCAGTTCCATTTCGAGCGAACATTTCATGAATGAAAACTAAATTTCGGATGCTTTAATGGTAATCTCGTACAAGTTTGCATTTATAATGGATTCTGTTCAACTAACAAACGCATCTTAACAGGTTTACTAGCAATATTTTATGTGCAGAGAAAATCTGCGAAATGTGATGTAGTTAGATATGATTTACTGTTGCTTAAAGGTTGATATATGCAAACAACAGAGATAAGTGTTTGCGTATAGCCTTGAGGAATGTCTAGACCGAAGCTACAGAGTGGACATAGTCTCTCCATGCTTTATGAGACATAAAATCAGGCGAGATAATGTGAAATAGTGAGGGTTTACAACTGCAGTAGAACGTCGGCGAATTCCTCCTTAATCGAGAGGTGACATCTGATTACTGAAAAATTGTGTCTGTGTTGGAGGAACAGTAGTTTTGGATATGTAAAGATGTTTAAAAGTCGTTTTATTTTAATTTAATTGGAATTTAATCCTTTGCATTAGGATGGTTCCTATCAGAAGTAATCCATTTGTATCGGTGCATCATTTTGACATTTTATTTATTTATTTATTTTAATTTCTATTGTTATTAATACATACAAAGTTGCAAGATGTCAATTAATATTTCAAGTAAATTCAATTTAAAACAATTTTATATATTTATTTTACGGAGATAATAGGAGGTGAATGAGTATGCTTCTAATTACTTTTCTGAGTGCAAACAGCTAAATTTATTTGAGGCAAAATTCTTTTTATATTAATAAGCATTAAATTTGAGAGATAGAAATATATTTTCTTTTATTTTTCTGTATACTGTTGGCTTCTTAGAATGTTGATAATACTCTTTTTTATAGAATCTTATAATGATGTAAATAAATATTGTTATATTGATATTGTTATAGAGATCTACCCAAGTGTTTCTATTGTGTAAGAAGTATGATACATTATATATTTGAATACAGTGCTTTATTCTACAAGAAAACGCGAAACTTGGATAGCAAACACGGCACTTACAGAAGTTAGTAACATACTCAAAAACACTGTGTCATTAATAGAAGCAACTATATAATCGTGCTCAGGTCGCAGATAGAAAGATCTCTCCACAATCAACATTCCAAAGCGAGAGAATTCAAGTGCTAGAGAAGTAAGTACTTCCTCTAAAATAGTCTTAACAGATATATGGAATTATAAAGCAAGACATTTGAATCTTGGCTGCTAACAGAAATATTGAATGATTCTTGTATTTTCTAGAACCTTTCGCAAATTTTTTTCCAAGGTCTGAGATACTGATTTGGAAGCTATTAAGCAACCATTTAGCATCCATTAACAATATTTGTAAATTCTTCGTCCTGACTATGTTATTAACAGCAAAAGAAAAAACAACATTGAAGCTATTGTATTATGTTAACAATATAGCACTTTTTGTTTTATGTTAATAATTTATGTTTATAAAGATATTTTTTACGGTATCATCATTTATAAATTTGCTTTATAAATGATTTTTCATGTTAAATATCTATTTATTTTTGATATGGTTTTACTATATTCTTAATTTATATTTAAAACAAGTTCTTTAATTATACAAGATAATTTAACTAGGTCCAAGTATGCCTTTATTGACGTTTTTGTATAAACGCCTTGTTAAGAATTGATTTATTATTCTTATTTTTATTGAATTACCATTTCTTTTGAAGTCATGTGCAAAAATCATGTTCAGTTAATAATATATTAGAATGAAGTTGTTTAATCGGTTGTGAGAAGTCGCACAAAAGAATTAGAATTCAGCATCTTCAATTAGTGTCTGGAAACATTAATTGAAAGACAGACAAATAATTTTGTCCAGAGTGGACGATTCTGTTGTTAAAAGGAGGTTCTCTAATTTAGTCGAAAGCCAACTATTCGACGATTATTTAAGTGTCATACAATTGCCGCAATGAGTGGTTAATTATATTGCTTTGAAGTGGTTTTCAAACGAATCTGGTTTAACGCTTAATTCAGTTATATTTTGAAGCGCTTGTTAATGTATGAGCATTGTATTGAGGCAGAGCAAAATGGCTTAAATGAATTCAAATCAGGCTAGGATGCATTGTTCATTATATGATGACATGAAAGAAAAATCTTATTTGACTTGGAGATTACAGAATTTTAAAGTTTAGAACTTTTCTGAATATAATGATTACTTTTATCAATAAATCGCTTAATCTGAAGATCAATATTTTCTCCACGTTTGATTAATATAGTTTATTGAAATCGTATGATTAATTTTCTTTAAGAATTACCTTCTTAGAATTTTGATGAAGTTCTTGTATTGAAAGGGGAAAATGTATGATGATATTTATTTAATGATATTTGAATAACTTTTATCGAAATAACAATTTTTGAAGAATCAAGGTTTTTTTAATTTTATTTTTGTTTCTATAATTTTAATTGGCGAGCAATTCCGATCATTATACCAAAATAAATTTCAAAATGAAATGTAAAAGATAGTGAAAAAAACTCTTCACAAACAGCGAAATTATTACTCATGATTATTGTATGCAGCTATGGGATGCAGAATGCAAGAATGCTAGGACAGATATCTTGCGCATTTGCAACGCCATCTATCGTGTCTGGTAAACATTTCCGCCTCAGCATTTCTAAGTAATTGCGAGTCATCGAAGTATATCCTTCCACTTCCAAAAATTGTAATCCTGGTACTGAGGAAACCTGGAAGTGTCATTTCTTAAATAAAAGTTACTTACATCGCTTAGGAATATAGTAAAGCGTAGCATTAACAAAACGATTAAAAAAATCTATTATTTATCGTGTTGAATACTGAGAACACTGTTTATGTTTGAAGAATATATTTAATTTAACAAGTGCCTAATAGGTTATCATTAAATAAAAAATAATAATATCTAATCTCATAAATTCTAAGATAAATGATCTAAATTTCGTTATAGTTTTATGATTCTTAATATTGTAGATAAATAGATGCTACATTAATATAAATAATTCAAAGAAAGAATAATTTTCTCTTAAGGAAAAAAAATTCCATAACTTCTATTAATATCAAGTTTTCAAAACGAAGTTTAGTTTTTGTTTTGTTTTTTTCACTAATGCGTGTGTTTATGCCATGTAATTGGCTATAAATAATGCCTATTAGAATTTCAATTTTTATGTAGTATATATCAAAATACGAAATCGTATTATGTGCTAGAATAATTTTTTGTTCTCGTTATGAATAATTTTGTCATTTATATTTCTTTTATAATATAATTTAGAAACAAGTAAAGTAAATGATAAAAAGTGGATTGGATAGCGTTTCTGATTATATAAAAAGTAATCGAAAAAAATTGAAGTTGCGTTATTAAAAACAACTGGAAAAAAACATATAATATCTCTTCAATTATAATATATTTTTATAAGAATGCTTGTTTTTGTATTATACAAACGGAAGGACGTTAGAATTCAATGTAATGTTTTATGACCAATTAATGAAGAGTTTATTTGTAAGAATCGATTTTCGAAAGCGAAATTCAAGAAAAATAACATATTTATAAGGATTTATAGGGCAAAATGATCAGTGCCAGCCTATCGTTTACAGAAATTTTTATAAACATTATTAGCTCTTTTCCCACTATCTGAATTTAACTTTAATTTAAGACATTTTTTAAAAAAATTAACTCTTTTATTTTAATGGAAGAAAAACATTCCATTTAGTCTTTTTCATTTAGCTAATTCTTCTTACATTGCTATGATTTTATCTTATTTCCCATTCTGTAAAAGTATATTATAGCTTCCATAACTCTCCCCAAAAAAATCTTTTAAAAAATCTTCATGTAGAATATTTCGTTATTAAATTATCTTCATCATATAACTAATTTTATATTGGAGCACGTGAACAGTCATAATTTCATTTTTTTAATCTTAAGAAAATTTATAAATTCATACAAAAAAAAACTGGTATTGTAGCGGTTACATAACTCCACTTGATAAAACATGATTTAATGTTTGTAATGGAAGAATAAATATTTTTTAATACATTTACCATTGAAGCAGTGTATTAAAAACCGCCGTGTAACTTAATTCATTTGAGTTTCATTTCATTTTTATATAAGGTTTTCTTTTTATCTCTATTGTATTGTATTTTTCTTTAAAATTCCAGTTTATTTCATCATACGAAATTGATATTGCTTTCTTAAAATCTATTTCATGAAGTACTATAATAAATTATTTAATTATCATTAGTTTCTTGCAAGTTTTGAAAAATGGATTTTTACTTCGAAGCAAGAAATGTCTTCTAACCTCTCTCGTGTACCGAATAATTCTTGATTCCAAATCCTTCAAGTATCAACTTAAATTTCGTTCAAAACAAAGATTCTAAACGAATAATTTCCTCATCTTGCAGGTTTTGCCTTTAGTGAAAGTGACACCTCGCACAATCATTATAGCTAGGCTGACTGTTGTTTCCGCCACTTTATTTACAGGTTTATGTATTTGCATTTTGATCTCACCTGATCTGTGCCCCGATTACTTCTTCACTCTACCAAGAAATGGGATCTGATACTTGATGGGGCACTTATATATTAAATACAAGTCAATGATTAATCGCCAAAAAATGCCTAAGAATGACGTGTTAGTATGATATGACTATTGATGATTCTTGCCAGTGACATGTGGTTGAGTCTGAAGTTCATCACTGGCATCAATCAAGCAAAATGTTCGCCGGTGGCACATGGTTGATCATGAAATTCATCAATGATATAGAATCAAGCTAAAATTTCACCAATGGTACATAGTTAATACAAATTACCCTTGATAGAGTGCATGCAACCTAGACCTTCTGCGATGCTTCTTTTATTAAATAAAAACAGAAAGTTTTTCAGATACCACCTTTAAAAAGAGCCTTTGTTCAAATGTGTTTTATTTTTTGTCTTGTCGAAAAGCACGATATAAATTACCAGTCAAGTAATGTAAACGCGTCGTAACCTCAGGCCCGTTTTTCAAGAAAATTGTTAAACAAAATTAGTGTATAATGTTATTTACGGAGAAATATAAAGAATTCATTACACAAAGACTAGAAAACGTGTTTAGGAACATTTATATCATGGTGGTGACAAACAGTCCTATTGGCGATGGAGAATACTATATGATAAGGAAACGTAACTTTTGGCGATTCAAGATCAGCATTTACCGGAAATCCTCATTCTGTTTGTTGTAGCCTTGAGAGTAAGGCACAAGACCAAATTCTTTTTGATAACAACTTGTCTTAATTTCCGAATATCAACATTTTAGTTGCTTGGGGCAACCAACTAAAGACTGTAAAAATTGAATTGTAAAATCTCTTTTTGAGATAAATGTATGTTATAATGAATCTTTCAATCAGCAAATTTTCAAAATTAAACCCCTAATGTTATGTAGTAAATTTAGTTTTAAAATTGTTCTAAAAATGCTAAGTAAGCGAAAGTTACTTAACTGCTTTTATCATCTCAGCAATAGTATAATTAATTACACTATATTTTCTTGTATTATTATCGCAAGTTTTTAAGGCACTTTGTGGTAGAAATTGAAACAAGAATTATTTTGAAACAGCATTATTATTAGAATTTATTTATAAAGCTGTTTCATATGTTTCAGTGCACGAACACTTCATCTCGTAATTGAAAAAGCAATTAATTTCTGATAATATTAATAGTCCCGTATTTTGATTAATTGAAATTTAAACCAAATATTTTACCATCGTTTTAGATATCGTGATAGAAATTTCCGAATTAGAATTTACTAAGCTTTTGCTTCTATAAGTAAATGCATTGAATCAAAAACTGGAGAAACGCCAACAAAACTAAGGAATAAACAAAAATAAAAGTTTCTTCACAAAGTACATCTGCTTCTCTTCCGCCCCTTTGCTATTTTTTTATCATTCTCCAGAAGCTTGGAATTGTCATTTTCATCCTTATGGTGAAAATAAAAATAAAACAATTTTAATACTGAACTTCTGGGAAGAAAAAAAAATATATGAAACCCAAATTGTCCTTCTATACCATTTCACCAGACAGATTTCTAGCAGATAAGTATATTGTACGTGGGAAAAGAAACGATAGAATGCCTATTCTGCTGGTATTTATTGGATAAATAATGGTTAAAAAGAACAGTTTTTTTTTTCAAGTATAGTGGCGGTGGAATAATTTCGATGACTGAATGATTTATTAAGGGCTGTTTGTATTCAGAAATAGGCGTATCAATCATTAAACATCTTTAGACTTCAAAAGTACCATGAACATTAATATACTACGCAATTATAAACGTCTTGCTAGAAAACATTACCTTTCTTCAAAGTGACTAAGTAACCCAAAATAAAAAATATTTTTTTTTTAAAAAAACTAATTTATTTTGTCTCTTCTTTTACTAATGTGTCAAAGTTTTAACCATTCACTTTATTTTTATATTAATAATGATTTTTTTTAAAAAAAATTAGCTTATATATTTTTTTAGAATTCTGAAAGCATAATAGAAAGGAAATTTTTACAGATTCTATTTTAAATTTTGTTTTTATTACATATGAATTTCCCATGCCAAAACATTTTGAATTTTTGGAAATAACTCATTGCATTCCGCAAAGGTCGATGCATAATTATTCACCTAATACGAGGAACATTATTCTCCGAGAATAAATAAATATATGTTTGTTTTAAATTGGACTTCCTCGAAAAATGAACCTTCATCTTCTTACCACTGCAGGTATTTATCATAATTAAAAAAGAAATAAATAAAACATCAAAATAATGCATGCAAAATAATGCAAGGATCAAAATGACGATATCCTGAATGAAAAGGTTTAAAAAGGCATGCATTGAAGGACTTAAGCATAAATTGATTAAATATAACGGAACGATGATATTTTCTATATTAGTTAGAATATCAATAAAAAAAATGAATAATATAACGAGACGATGCTATTTTCTTCATTAGTTAATATCTTAGTTAAAAAAAATGAATAATATAACGAGACGATGCTATTTTCTGCATTAGTTAATATCTTAGTTAAAAAATAAATAATATCACGAAAGAATATTTTTTATATTAGTTAGAATATCAATTTAAAAAAATGAATAATATCACGAAAGAATATTTTTTATATTAGTTAGAATATCAATTTAAAAAAATGAATAATATAACGAAAGAATATTTTCTATATTAGTTAGAATATCAATTTAAAAAAATGAATAATATAACGAGACGATGATATTTTATATATTAGTTAGAATCACAATTTAAAAAAATGAATAATATAAAGAGATGATGATATTTTCTATATTAGTTAGAATCTCAATTTTAAAAAATGAATAATATATCGAGACGTTGATATTTTCTTTATTAGAATCCCAATAAAAAAAATGAATATTTCTGTAAACATGAAGTTCGCTTCTTTTGTGAAAACTCTGCTTCTGGAGTTCAAAAGGAAAATTTGTAACTTTTTTATTGTAATTGAAGAAAAGGGGTGGTAATCAGCATATCTATAGGCTTTAATAATTACGTTTTTGATCAATGCATTGAATTGAATAACAAAAAGTCGTATAGGAATTTCACATTTCACAGCTGATTCAAGAATATTTCTTTTTTATCTTGCATTTACGAATGATGGATTTTTTTTGTCGCTAAGATTTTCTTTTACATAGATGCAACGTATTTTTCAGATACCAGGCCGTCAAGAATAACCTTTTAGATTTAACTTCAATTTAATTTTTCGAGCAAGATCACGGTTTATACACCGGAATTAATAAGAAACGCGTCTGTTCACACCGAAAAGTAAAGTGTGGGAAGTTTTTCCCCACAGTGATTTTTTCTGAGATTCTTGTAAGGATTTATTTGATGCGTCTCCATTCAGGAAATGGAATCCTGGGTATGTTTGGAAAGAATACCGTGGGAGTTAGGGATTTTTATCCCTGCTCTGGCATCGTGAGAACTACAATGTTATCTACATTTTGGAGCACATGTTAAAAAAAAATTAAAAAAAAAAACAAGTGTGATTAGGATCAGAAAAATATAATATGGGCTAATTTAAGATTTAAAAAATAGAAAATTAACTATTATTGAAATAATATTGAGATATTTCATCAAAGAGAGAGAGAGAGAGATTTCAAAAGTGATATAATACATATGACAAGGATCATTATTTTCTTGTTTTTGTGGAATTCATTCAGAATAAAAGGAAGTCCCAGTATAATTATTAATGAATCTCATTGCATGATTTGTGATGACATCTGGTCGATTTTTGCAGATGTAATCTGCAATCAGAATGAAAAATACTGTTCAGATCGGAAGAGCAGCAGCATATGATAGTTTCTGAGAAAAAAGAGCATAAATAATAAGAACAAATTCTTATTCCCGAAGTAAATAAATCGCATTCGTTCAACCATCCATATTTCTTTAAAATATAAATTCGTGTATATTACTGAACTTGGATGGGCAAGAATTGTTCTGGAATTTAATAATGGACGTCGAATGGATGCCCATAAACATTTTTGATAGAAATACAAATATGTATTCATCGCCGCTGCTCCTCGCATCATTCTTGGTTATGTGGAAACGTGGGTAGAAACCAAAGTGAATTTTGGTCCCCCACCATACAAGAGGTGTAAGTCAGAGGGTGACTTATGCCATAACATTGACTTAACACGACTTTCTCGTTGGATGGGTTTCTTATATAATAAAGTTAATTCTTCAAAAACTGAATTTATATATAGAAAAGTTTAGTATAATGTAAACTGTATTTGCCAACATATCAGACTTTTTTTCGTATAATTGTGGTGAATTCGGGCGAATTGTTGTTTAAATTCCTGTTTCGATATCACGCTGTAAAGAGTGTTTATAAATGAATATCTGAACGTTACGAGGCTATTAAAACAAAACAAAGCAAAATGCAGCATTACTCCTCTGCTGAATTTTCAAATAAGTTCAAATTCAAATACAGTTATAAGTGTTTATTGTAAACCCCCTTCAAAAATACGAATGCTATCAAGGATATACGATAGTTGATCCCCTACTTTTTTAGCATCTTAGCAGTGACGCTTTGAAAGCCAGCACATTTGCATGACTTAGTTTATCAATATCATTTGTAGCAGAAGAATAAATACTTGTTATTTGATGCGGTATTTGATGTTACATCTGCATCTTTTTCAAAGCTTCATACAATGCATGCATGCAAAAAAAAAAAAAAAAAAACGGTTGGACGAGTTGTTGCACCGCTTCGATATCATTGGCATTTTTGGAGGAATTCACACTAAACACTTATAACTGAGATGAATTTAAACTTTCAACTCTTATTTTTGGTATCCAAGGAACAACAAGGCTGTAGTTTGTGTTTTTTACTTTTAACAGACAAGCGTATTTGGGGTACTCATTTATACTCACACATTGTTATAGTATCATACGTAGTTAGGGTATTAATTTATACTGTTACGAAATTTCCGGATTCGTTTGGATAGTGGAAGTGATATGGTGTGGAGACCGCTCAATCAGTAGGCGGCAGTAGAAAAAAGTGACGTTTATTTACACGACGACAGAACAGGACAGCACAAAGACGACCACTATATACAGCATAGAAAAGACAATTATCTTCAGCCGCGAGACGTGCACACAGCAGCACACAACAAGCCTCTACTGTAGACAGTAGTGCACAGCTTAGTTCAGCACTAGCTTGACTCCGTCGCTGATCTGCTAATCTCTGGAAGACTTGTTCTTCACCGTCGATTCCCACTACTCTACTCTGGCAGCTGCAGACCGCCTCCTTTTATAGGTCTCAGGAGGCGGGACTAGAAGCCTCTCAACCAATCAGGAACTTCCGAGGCGTATCTCGGTTCCCAATGGACGGATTCGGAAAATTCTCGATCTTACGGGTATAATCTATTTTGGCGCCAAAGACGCCAAATTGGTCGCCAAGTTTATCGCCAAGCTCTGGGACCTCCGACGCGACACCCGGACTCCATCCAATACAGATGAATGTAAAACTGTCTTTCTGATGATGGAACCAACTATGCTGGGAAGCAGCATTACAGATTCGTAACAATGCGTTCATTCGTCGTTGGGATATATACTCACATTCACGCTTCATATTCATTCATTGATTTGTTTTTCAATGAAAATTCAAGGAAATTAAGATTTTTTTATTGTCAATTTATAAGAGTATGTCCAAGTTCACTACAATAATTTCAAACACATATGCATATGCTGTATTTTTTTCTATAACTGTTTTATATTATACCTGATATAAATACGATCCTATTAGATTGTTCGCAGAATAGGAAATAACCTTAATGCCAGAATCGGAAATCTCTGACTTATTTTATTTCTAGTTTAACTTTATTAGCGCTTTTCCTCTGTTTGCTGTATATTTAGCTAATTCAGTACCTGTTTGCCATTTTACATGTATTTTGCGTGAGACAGTTGTTATACACCTGGGGAAAAAAACATAACTCTAAGTGTTATTTGTTGCCACGAGAAACATTAAACATTACAGCTTTTTATAAATTTATCTCCGAAAACTGGTTTATATAGCTCTGTTTAGAAAAAATTAAGACAGAATCAGTGTAATAATTAAATTTGTATTCCCTTCTTGTAAAGTTATCATTCAATAATGTTAGAGATAAATATATAATTTTTAAGCTATATTACTAGAAATAAATTCTTAACATCTCTGTCCTTCCTTCAGATAAAACAAAATCTGCACGTTTTCAGCTCTTTATTTTTGTTGATATTTTGTGCGCCACATACTTGAAAAATCAAAACTATTTTCAATTGCACGTAGGCTTTACGTATACCTTCTATTATATCTGAGCATATAAAAGTGTTAACTTTATTTCCGATTCCCATTTTACAGAATATGAACTAGTGTTATTCTAGAATTTCAACCTTTTCAGATGGAATAAAAGAAATTAACTTTAAAATAAACATGCTAGAAAAACATCGGTCATACAAAATGGAAAATATATTGGTGGGAGGTGAACAGCGTGTTTTGAGAACTGGCTTGGAATTTGAAAAATGCACTGATGTTATTACTTTTGAATGTAAGAGAATTTAACAGTGTATCTGCATTTGTAATCAGATTATTAAAATTAAATATATTCATTCCCTTAGATAATAAATGTAATAAAATTATTTTGAACAATAATTTTGATATATTAAAACTCAAAATTAGGAAATATTTATTAAGTTTCATACCACGGCTTATTTCATAATTATTTTTGCCGTGTTGCGTATTCTTTTAAAAGCTGCATATAATTTCTTAAAATTGTGCTTGCTACCCATTTTTTTGAAATCGAATCTAAAGCGAACTTTATTCTTGGTGCGCGTTGCATCATTTTAATGGCGAATGATGCACGCATTTTTCTGAAGAGATTTTATAGGCCAAAAAGGAATTACTGGGTAGAAAAAAATATTTATCGTTTGTGCACGCATTTATCATATTAAATAATGAAGAGATACACAAACAAATTAAAGAACCGTTCGGACTCGACATGCGGAAGTTAAATAGAATATTCCCAGTGAAAGGTTGAGTTTCAGACACTGCGTGGAAACATAAGTAACTTAAGTGAAGCCAAAGACCAGACTGACAATCAATACGGCAGTTATATCTTGAGAAAATAAGAAGAAAAAGTTATCCGTTATTTGAAATTAGAAGAAGTGGTCTTCTCAGAACTTCCTCGCTTACTCTCCAATAAAAGACTTATTTCTCTCATTCTTCATAAAACCGTTTTCCTTGGATAATGCTGCGAATGCCTTGCTTAGCACTGGTGAACAATACTTCCGAAATATAGATCCAGGGCGTGAATTAAGTGGTTTTACGGATCTATCGTGCGAATATGTATTGAACGCCATTTTTCTGACCGACTGGAATCATACTTTGACACGGAACTACAATTGTATTCACAAGATCGCATACCGAATTTCATTCAGTTTATCAAAAACTGCGCTTACATACATGCGATAGCACAGACCAACAGACAGTAATCCCTTTGAGAAATTTGAATTAAAATTTATAGTAAATATGTGTGCCAAATTTTAGCTATTTCAGCTGTGTGCCTCATTTTAACTTATTCGTTTTATAGTTATGGAGATCACTTGTACTCGAGCAGGCAGGCTTCCTGTGCTGGAGTTTGTTCAATATTTGATAAAAACTACAAATTGAAACAGATTCTGTTTTCTTTCTTTTTTGGCCAAATCGCATTTGTTTAATTGACTATTGGTGAAAATTTGGAGTAAAATATTTTTGAATGCTCTTTATTGATGTGTTCTTAAGGATTATTTATTTAATTCTTTGAAATTTATTTTAAATATTTTATTTTAATTATTGCCCATATATTTGTATATCGGAAGGCCGATTTACAATGCCCATGTAATGCCCATTGGTGTTGTAGATTTCTCATAAAAGACATTGAAATCCCGTTGCTTCTGAGACACGATGCCAAATAAAGTGGTACTACATGCATTTTCATTGTTACCTTAATGATACCAGTGGAAGTTGTCTCCCAAAAACTTTCTCGCATACTAGCTAATAAAGTTGTTATCCCACCGCTGCTCATTGTGATCATTTTATAAGGAAGAGAAAGTCTTGCATAAAATTGGCATACAATGTTTGAAAAATACTAACTTTTAGCATGAATTTAGCATTTTTACTAAATCTATCGTGTCATACTTTGCGATGTTTTCAACGATTTATCCAGGCAATTAATGTCTACTAATATCAGGAGTGAAATCTGATTTCGAAAATCAAATCGACACAGATCTGCATTTGTAGTCACAAAGCCTCGTACCAAATTTTATATATTTAAATAATTGTGTTTTTTGAGTTGTTGCGTTTACCTGTTTCTGAATGTACAGATCGACAGATGGCCAACCTGTCATTGGATTTGGTTCAAACTATAATAGGTATCTGCAAATATAGATGTTAAATTTGTGTACCGTAACGATCTAATTCACTTCATTTTGTAGTTGTGTTCATTTTTATTCGACACGCCTCTTCTCAGCGGATCTTCCCCGAAATTTAACAGAAACGTATAAATTTGGTGTAAAGACCATGTACCAAATGTTACCCATCTAGCTGAAAGAGTTTTTGAGATATCTTTGTCACAAGTGGATAGATGGAATTCCAAAAATATATTTTTTGAATTCAAAGAAATCTAAAATGAGAAACGTCCAAATCTCGATATCGAATTTTTTAGCAACTAAAATACTTTCTTTTAACTTCATATACGAGAATGTGAAAAGATGTATCCGTAATTTTTCTTAAATATATTTATTGGCCATAAATTAAAAGCTTGGTCTAGTCAGAGGTTTATCTTTTTTTAATTTCATTTGCATTCTACCGAAAAGAATTCTTTTTTAGCTCTACAATGTTTTATCCGCCGATTACTAATTGATATTTACACAGCATCAATTTCATGCTTAATATTCTCCAAATGCAGACATCTGTAAAGTATTTTTTGTTCGACCTTCTTCCGTCTATTTTGGCAGATGTTGGACAACATAGGGATTATCAGTCATTTGTTAAAAATATGTGCCTACCAGACCATATAAATGCTTTTCTTCCGTTGATTGATATAATATATGGATGGGTTTGTTTGATAAACGTTTTTCAGGGGGGAAATTTAGGGATTTGGTGTCTTGAAGGCAATTATGCAATGACTGCCATTGACGTTTAAATTTCATTGGAATATTTTTTATTATTTTTCGACTTAGTTTTTTTGTATCAATAACTTCAGATCGATGGCTTTATTCAAATTAGTTATCTTCATCTTATGAATATTGTTACGAAATTTTCACGGGGTTCGTTTTGGATAGTGGAAGTTATATGGTGTGGAGAATGCTCAATCAGCAGGCGGCAGTAGAAAATAAAACAACGAAGTTTATTTACACGAAGACATACAGGACATCACAAAAATGAAAACTATATACAGCATAAAAGACGATTATCTTCAGCCGAGACGTACAGCATACAATAAGAATCTACTGTAGACAGTAGAGCGCAGCTTAGTTCAGCATTAGCTTGACTCCATTGCTGCTCACCGTCGTTTCCGCCTACTCTGCTCTGTCGCTTACGACTACTACTCCGACCACTCCGTCCACTCTGACTTACTTCGTCGACTCACTCTTCTTCTCCACTCTGACTTCAACTGCTCTAGCAGCACGGACTGGTTCCTTTTATAGGTCTCAGGAAGCGGGGCTAGAAGCCTCTCAACCAATCAGGAACGTTCGAGGCATATCTCAGTTCCTACTGGACGGATCGGGAAAATTCTCGATGTTTCGGGTATAATCCATTTTGGCGCCAAAGTCGCCAAATTCGTCGCCAAGTCGCCAAATTGTTTCCAAGTTTGTCGCCAAGCTCTGGGACCTTCGACGTGCCACCTGGACTCCGTCTAGAACCAATGACTTTAAAACAGTCTTTCTGCTGATGGAACAAACTATGCTGGGAAGCCGAATTGCAGGTTTGTAACAATATATTAGGCGGGTTTCCATGGTAATTTTTCTTCGAAATGACTGTATTGCTCATCGTATACAGCATTTCATGTGTACAGTAGTAGTAGTTAATCTCTTATTAGATAATGTATTCGAAATTACCAAAATTGAAAAATGAGTAAAAAAAATTTTAAGAAATCTAAATTTCAGATAATTATAAACATTTTCAGAATTTTTCTCTCGAAATTCCTTTTTTTTTTTTTTTTCGTTTTAAAAGCCCACTAAATTTATTTCTCATAGTAAAAATTTATTTATTTTTAATATCGCGTTGGATGTATTGTATTTTGGAATAGCAGGTTAATTATAAATGATATTATTTCCATATATCATTCTGATGAGATCCGAAAAACAGATAATATTTAAATATATAATTTTGTGAGTAAAGAAATAAAAAAAATCTTACTATTTACTCGCCTTTTATTATAATAAACTTTTAGCCTAGCCGATAGTATCTGGAATTGTTTTATGTTTTACTGCCCACATTAATTTCATGCATATGATCATAAAGAATCTTTTTTGCTTTTCCTGTATTGATTTTATTCTTTTTACTGCCTGTTGAAGCTACAAAATCATCTCAATGCTCTGGGAAGCTATTTTTATCCCTTTAACTCCCATACCTTAATGTTTTTTTAGCTGACTTATACCGTAGAAAGTCTAAAGGAGAAATGTTTTGTGGTCTCCAGTAGTTGCCCGATATGAGCTCAAAATTAATGATTTTGAAGGTATCGGTGATCGCAAAAGTAATGTTTAAAGCATGATTTTGCTTTACTTTCTCCAGGTTCAAGATAGAGAAATGCTTCATTATTGATTACGTGACTCAGGAATGAAGAAAGCGATATTTATATGTTTATTTTGAGGTGAAAGGCGTTGAAAGCTGTTTATAACTTTATTAAATAGGATGTTTCACTGCATTTGAAGTGAATTTATACAGCTTTAGAAATCAACATTTTGAATTTCATGAAGGAATAAAAGTATATGGTTCGGTAAAATTATGAAGTGCAGCATACAAACTAGCGCTAACAGTTCCGTTTCCTTCTTTTTTTTGTTTTCTCGTGTATGAAGTATAGAAAAAATCCTCAAAAATTCGAGATTTTGAAGAATATCTAGGTTTCAGAGGTAAAAAGCACACACATTTTTATCGTTGTTTCTCTCTGTCCGTGAGCACAAAACTCTGAGCTAAAATGCAGACTTACGACCCAATTTGTGGAGTTTTATCGAATTTTGAATGAAATTCTTTGCTCCAAATGAAATATGTCAAATTTTCAATGCAATCTTTTCTATAAAAGTTGAATGAAGGGAAATTTAAAGTCTATCTTTCTGATAAGTGAACTCGAAAACTCAGATAGGTAGCTAAACTCTGGTACACAGACGAAGCATCTAAAATGTAGTTTCATATCAAACTTTGAATGAAATCTATCAAAAGGTTGATCATTTGTACTTTCGCATGCATGTAAATGCAATGAATCATAAGCACAATAGGAATTAAAACTATCAAATAATGCAATGAATCATAAGCAGAATTAAACTATCCAATTCGGTACGTAGTCTTATGACTACAACAGTGCATCAAATTTTGGTGTCAAAAAGCCATCTAAAATACAAATTCTCGGGATAGATTCAGCAGAAATGCTATTTTTAAGCCAAATATCTATATTTCTTCATCATCGTTTGCCAATGCTATGAAAGACATTCATAACCATTATCCAGAGCCCACTATATGAGGATTAAGAGATATAAGTCCTTTATTGGATAGTATGTGAGAGTGTACGCAACTCATCGTAGCTTTAACAACTTTAGTTTTTACTTAATAATAAATAAAGTTCCTGAAACCTTGGAGAATAACAATTATTAAAGAATCGCGCTCATTCCAGACGATTTATTTGTACTTATATTCCAAACTAATTTAAAGCTTATCATTTAAATATCTTGATAACTGAAATACCTATTTCCTGATCTAATTACTATTTCTTGATATCCTTTCTTTCTTCCGAATACTAGATCTTGTTAATTGAAAACACGCAGAATCAATCGTTATGAAATATGGCATGTAAACTAATAAGATTGGAATTTTCACATATGGGTACCATATTAAGGTTTCGGAAAAGAAAAACCAAATTCTTAATATGTAATGATTTAGTCTTATTTTATACTATTGCCACATTTTCTACTTGTTGTTCTTGAATTCCTTATCAGAATATTTCTAAAACATTTTATAAAGTTTTAATTAAGGGCATAATTAAATAACTTCTGGTATCATCTTTACTCCATTAACTAATATACATCAATTGTGAAACAGTTTTCTTTCTATGTTAGATCCCTTGAGATTTATAATACAACTTTACAATATCCATTTGAAATTTTAAATATAGATTTAAAATAAAATTATAAATGATTAATACCGAGTAACAAGTTGGGAGGAAAATAAGATCATTTAAATAGAAAAATAAATATATATGCCATCAAAGAAATTACTCTTGAAATAAATGAGAAGAGCTGTTTGTTAAATGGAGATTCTGCTTTTAATTCCACTTACTTCTCCTACTTTAATTCTTAATTAAGTTGAGTAAACGACGATGGGAAGTTTCCATTATAAAATGTCAACGAAATTAAAGGCAATGTAGATAGATGTCTGTTCAGTAGATGATTATAATGTATCAGAAAATGACCGCCTTAGTAAATAAAGGAATGTATTTGCTTTAAAAGGAAAGTTTTAATTAACATACATCTTTAAAGTGAAATAATTTTTAACTTGTTGAAAATGACATTTAATTTTTCTTAAACAAGTTATATAAAGAGACATATCTTAGGCATTTCTATTGTCTTGTGAAATGATATAATAATTGAAGTTTTTACAGTTATCATAATTACTAAATATTAATTGTAATATAAATATTATAAAATTATCTATGCATTTAACAGGGCCTTATAATACGAAGGGCAATTGTATTACAGCCCCGACTGGTTATTTATTCATAGGCGCAAAATTTACTATACATATTCAATCTTAATTTTTGATCAAAAAATTTATTTGAAATCATGTAAAATAAAAAATACAATTAGGACTTGCAACTACAGCCTTTACTTCTTGAAATTTTATATTAATATGAGTATGAATTCAAAATAATATTTTTACTGAGATATGTGGAAATTTTTAAATATCCTTAGATATTTTCTTTGGGTGTTAATGTTATTGTAATTAACTGTTATTTACGGTTCCGAGAGATTTGAATATTCAAGCCATTTGTGAACAAGTTTTTAAATTTGTGTTGTCAATAGAAACTCGTGAAAAGGGTTTTAATAATTTTCACTGCCGATACTGAAATTAGATTTTAAGAATAATTTTTGGATCGAATTGTCGGCAGTGATTTTTTTATATTTAAAATCTTAAACTTTTTTCCATTTAACAAACTTTTTTGATAGCAATTTTTATTATAAAAATTCTAGAGTTTCTCTGTTTATAATAGAAGTACGATAAATAGTATTTGAATAATATATTATATTTAATAGCATTAAAAAAATTTCCTAACCATTCAAATTTAAGGAAACATAAAGTCTGTTACTTTAGCTTCTGAGTTGCATAGACCTTTGAATTTGCATAGACCTAATTTATCGTGGAGCGATCATGTCACGTGAAAATCACATGTCTAATTGAAATACTAAATCATCTACTTTTCTGGAAGATTTTCTCTCGATCTAATAAAATCTTCAAACACGTTTCATTCTCTGTATTTCTATTTTAAGTTGGCAATGATAGTAAGGGTACACAAGTTACGGTTTCAACAATGAACTGCAAAGTCTGCTCAAGAATGGAACTTTTGGTCTTACAATAAAAAAAAATAAAGCTGGGTGTAAAAATGCTGTTCTCCCTATCCTTTAACAGTATGTGTTTGAAACGTTCAGAGTGTCATTTGTCCCTTTTAATAGAGCCAGGGAAGTAACGTGTATTTATAGTAAAGGGACTATGCTAAATTAATTAAGCCAAGTTACAGTGTGTGTGTGTGTGTGTGTGTGTGTGTGTGTGCGTGTGTGTGTGTGTGTGCGCGCGTGTGTGTGTGTGTTTTGATGCTCTACAGGCCAGTCTGTTTTGATTCATACTGCTAAGAAACTTGGGAAATATATACTTTTGAGAATGGAAAAGTGTACTTGGAAGACATTTTTTTAATATTTAATTATGTAACAATTTTATTGTTACATAATTGAATATCAAGCAAATTTTTGGTATTTTCCGCGATAACTTTCGAAAATATTAAAGAACTAAAATATTTTTGTCATCTTAAAACACAAATATCGCAGTTTTTTTCAATTTCATCAAATTTTCGTCGAATATTTTTTAAATATTTTAAATGAATTTTTATTTAAAAATTTTTAAGCTTATCTTACATCAATATGTTTTATTGCTGGAGTGAAACCCAAATTGTTTCCATTGTTGCAACTAATATTTCACACTGACTTTCTTTATAATGTTCTGATTAAAAAAATGAAGATTCGGCTTATTTTTCAGTACTGACTAGATGATATTATAATGTATTACTTTAAAAAGATTTTTTAAATGCCCTTGTATTGAAAATTACAATTTAATTTCCGAGTCAAGTAATGATGAAAAGTTTTAAAACACGCCCATTTTTAAACACTCTAATTTTTTTCTATTATGTAGATATTATCTAACAGATCACGTTGACCAAAAATTAATGAAATACATAGTAAAATGAACCATTAGGATTCATATTATTTCATCAAATACTAAATACTATAGCTTTCTTGCATGATACAGAGTGCGGCAGAAAAACCCGGACAAATAATTTTAATATAACTTTATTAAAAAACTATATTAACAAAATATAACAATTAATATTAATAGTAGACTTCTAATAAATTAATTCATTTGGTTTCATAGTGGTCACTTTTGGCACTACCGCAGAGGCTTTCCATCGAAGCTTTTGCTTTAGAGAGTCTAAGCTTTTGTGTAGTTTAGTGAAAGCCCTAAGTCTCTAAAATGGATCATACACTGTAATCCATGGTATTGAGATTCGGAGAGTTTTGGCCCCTTCACCAGATGATATCATCACGTCCGGAAAATGTGCCTTGCACCACTCGTCTGTCCATTTAGCCTTATGAGTTGGTGCAGTCTTGTTAAAACGATTACTTTACGTTGCGGAAGTGTGTTTTGGCTCACGGAAGGCTCACGTTTTGGTTCACAGCTTCTATAATTACCCGCTGGTTCCCCACTTTTTCAGTTATTTTAACACCCTTATCCACAGAAAGCAGAGGTGTTTTGGTGAGTGTGCAAATTCTGTCGCAGGCCAAGACCAACTTACGTTGTTGCCGATGTTCAACAATTGCACAAGTGCTTGAAGTGTCTACAGACCAGATACTACCGTTCTGGGAATTATGAGCTCGTTTGACGGTAAAGAGCGTCTCATTAGTGAAAAGGAATCTCTCCCAGCTCTGAAATGCAGTCCGTCTCAAAAGCTTTCGGCATCTTGGAGAGCCGCACGAGTTTATTTTCTTCAGTGAGAAGCTGAACTTTAGAGAACTTGTAAGGCCTTGGTCTAAGCTTTGTTTCCCATTCGTTACACTGATTTCACTTATTTCCATTGCACGAGTTTACTCAGGGAAACCCTCTGATTTGATTGAAATCGGTTTTTGATGACCTTACGACTAATGTGTTCCCCGTGCGTTTCCGTTCACTTTGTGGAAGCTGATCATCATTGCCAAGTTCTTTTGAAACGACAGATTACATCAAACACCATTTTCGTAAACTAAAAGATACATTATAAAATATCTTGTAATTGAAGTAGTAGACAAAAAGAAATGAATACAAATTAAAAAGAAATTAGTTAACTTCGATTCTACAATGCAATAACTTTTTTTTGTCCAACCCTGTATTTAAATGTAGTTCTCTTTCTTTAAAATTGCATATCACTTTGGTGGATGAATATTTGGCTCGATGGATCCAGTATGAACTAGACGCTCGCATGCCGCATAATTTGGTTGGTACCGATCCTTAGGCAGGACTTGAAAAATATATACCGAGCAGTTAATACAATTGCAATATTTATTTTCTATTTTTTAATCACTATTTAAGTAACTTTTTTATTTTTTTGCTTTTCTAATGGCGTCATTCAAGTCTGACAAATTTTTGCCGTTTTGAATCATTTTATACCTTGTAGAAAATGTATTATTTTAAGTGAAAATCTACTTAGAGGTCTTAATTTTATGTTTTATAATGGTAATTTTTATCTTGGTAGGCAAAGGCTATGGAAGGTACAAGATCAATTTTGTTTACAATAAAAGAAAGAAAAAACATTTCACGTGGCAGAAACCGTTTAACAACAACAACAACATTGAGACAGAAGTCTTCATTTCCAGTCAAACAAGAGTTCACCTTCAAAATAACAAGAAGTCAAACTCGTGGATCAAGATCTTTCTCATAGACGAGATAAGCGCAATTTTCTTTTTCAAAATGGCGAATTTCATACCTGTCCTATCAAACATTTCTCAGACAAAATGAAGAAAATCATTCGGTTTTATTTTCCTATCAAAATAAACATCATGAGATTTTCCATTTCTTTACATGACGGAACAAAAATTACACCAACGTTCCCATAAACCCTCTCTCATCGATTTAGCTTGGAAGTTTCTTCCCACGGAAAGGAAAAAATCTCAATTGCCATTTGTTCGTTACTGCTACCGAAAAGAGGGGCCTGCGTCGGTTACACGCGCTTCAATTTGAAAGCGCGCGTATCAGTCGAGAGGGAGGGAAAATTGGATTTCCTACCCCTGCAGGAACTTGCAGATGGGGTCGACGTGAAAAGTCATCGGAGTTGATTCCGAAACAAATGAGCCTTTCTATCTCCCTTCTGATTTTCTTGTACGAGTAATATTTCATGCCATGAGTGTTCGATGGGTTTCGAAGCAGAATGGAAGAAAGAAAAGAGCAATGAAAATGGATTGGGCTTGTTTTGGTAAGGTGTTGAATTCAGTGCTTAATTCAGGTTCTGTGACTCTTCATAGATTTATTGGACGATTCTGATGATAAATATTTTACTATTTAACATATAACTTTTTTTTAATATCCTCAACAATGTTATTTCATGATGAGGCAAATTAGAGTAAAATATATATTATTTGTCATACAAAATGTAATATAGTAATTCGTATAAGAGTGAACTGAGTGATATGTCATTTTAAAGATGGAAAGGGATATTTAACTATGTATGTTTCCCATTAGAATGTAACATATACTTCTTTCAAAAAGTTTTTTTAAAGTTTGTTTAAGAACTTTCAAAAACGATGACCAGATTTAGTTAATTAATTTCATGTTTTTCAGTTTTATCGTGTAACAAGGGTCATTAAAAAATGCATGTAATATTAATCATTTAAGATCCTAAAAAATCAATAATCTGGGCGAACAAGCCGGTTGCTGAAGGTAGCTGGTGTCCATAAAATTACCAGTCAGATGTATGTCGCTTCTTGAAATTCAACATATTTCGATAATTAAAATGAATAATGAGCAGTCGTAAACCTAAAAATTTAATTTACTATAGAGAGATATAAGAAAGAAATGAAGAAAAATTCTAATTATACTCAACATGTTATCATGAAGGTTAAGGAAAATATAGTTAAGAATGAAAGCAATCAAATGTATTAAATGACCCCATACGAAGGTGAAGAAATCATTTTGTTTTACTGTGGTAAAATCTTGATGTATATGCATCTTTCCAGAATTTGCAAAAAAGTGATGTGGTCTTAATATTTTCATCAAGCAATTTGGAACATTTTTTTTGTAAAATTATATTTAATGATCTTTCTAACAAAAGTTTACAACTGTAAAATTTCTTTCGAAATAAAGATTTATGGGTCAAATTGTTTTAGGCCAAGTGTTGTTGCTTTGAAAAAATTCAAAGTGCCAAAAATGAAGCTGTTTGCTATAGATATGGCTTCCGAAAACTGGGATGGGTATTTAAAAGTTTCGTAATTCCCTGAAATGAATTGAGGAGGAGGGGTATCTCAGACCACTAAGGATAGTTTTTCTGTCACCCCCGGTTCTATTTTTAACTCAATCGAATGGATGACCCTGTAGCTTAATGTTTCGTGCAATTCAATACATGTGCATATTTTCAACCGATTTCAGGGGATACGTTTTTAAATATTTCAGCTATTTCTTTGCGCGGCGTCTGTGAAACAACACTTCCCTACAAGGCTTCCCAGATGGCTCTAGAACTCGGTCCTCGAAATATCGTCTAACCTTCTGATACTAGTTACGAAGCAGAGCTCCAGAGATTTTTAAATGAAGCAGAAAATGATATTAATGATGAGGATAATTGTGCAGAAGAATTTTTTCGACGAAAGTTCGCATTCAACCGATTCTGATATGTATGTTCAAATATATTTAATTTTTATAGTGATAATGTATTTTGAAAAAATTCTAAAATTTATTAATACACCAAGGAAAATATCTACAGAATTTACAGGCTGATTTTTTTTTTGTACAAGTACTTAACTTGTATGTTTAAAATACCTTCGAAAACCATGTTACGAGTGTTTACAAGTTTCCGCGAAGAAAAGATGCCGATAAAAAAAAAGTAAATATTACCCACTGTCAATTTTTTTTATTTTTTTATTTTTCATATAATTGTTGAATTTTCAATTATATTGTTCTCTATATATCTTTGTATATTGGAAAAATCAATATGATTTAAAAAGCCAAAAGCAATACGTTTTTTTCAAGAATATTATTTGTTGTAACCTTTAATTTAAGAAGAAACTGTTTGTTCAAAGACAATTACTTTTTTCAATAATATTATATTTTGAAAAAATTTCTAAAACATGTTTATATATCAAGAAAAATATCTGCAGAATATATTGGCTGATTTTTATACTAATGATTTCATTAGAAAATTTAGTCTGAGTGTAAAGAAGTCATAGACCACACCTTCCCAATTAAGGATCAAATGCAAGAACATTAGGCAACGAACTTATTTATATTAAAACATTTTAAAAACATGCATACAGTCATATGTAGAAAAAAAAATAGTTGGTTGCAATCTGCCGCATTTCGATGTGGAAAGTACGTTGCGTTTTATATTTTCTTCTTCAGTCACTTAATGCGAAGTGCCTGAAGTTTATGAGTAAAACAGTCTGATAAAAAACAAACTCTGTTACTTACGAAGTAGACAGCAAAGAATTAAGTAGCATATTAGGACTAAACATCGGCACATTATTCATGTTTATCATCTTGTGCTTACATACAATCGGATTTGAATTTCTCTCCAATGGACTTTACGTGCAGTGCATTCCTTGGATGTTGCCATTTTAGCTTATAAGTCTTCCTTTGGAGAAAATAACTCACATCAACTAGAAAAATTTCTTTCAAAAGATCATCACAGAATATGAAATGTGCCTTGCAACTCAACTCCAGTAAGATCATATTAGTATTCCTCAGGGATCCAAGTAAAAAGTTGAAACTCGAGCGGGAAGTATTGTGCGCATTTGAACACGAAGCAAATATCAATGCGACGTTTTTCCATTCCACTGATCAATATTCTATATGTTACAGTTGGAAGATGGAGCACTATTCTATTGTTTTTGTTTACTTCTGTGCTTTTAATACGGCTCTTATGTTTACTCTCCGTTGCATTTGCTTAAATTCCGAAACGCTTTATGCTTGTATTGACTGCTTCTGTCCTTCCGATTATTTTCTTTTTAGTTCCTGTTCCTCAAAGAATTTGCTCACTTTGAAAGTAAAATGTTAAAATGATATATTATGTGAGTTCGTAACAAGGTAGGATGCAGTTCAGTTCTTATGTTTTTATTTAAACTCTACATGGTTCATATTATTATTTGTAACGTTTTGGCCAAGAGGACTTCATTCGCTTTGTATCCAGCGAATGCAGATGGCAAGACACATTTTTTTTGTGTGTGTGTGCCACATGGGGTTTGCTATGGGAACGCTACAAATGTCTTCAGGCATTGGTATATTGTTGCCATTTCCCGACAACAGCTAATGATGTAACTTTTATATCATAAGTATTTGAGGAATAATGCACCTCTGAATTAATAGCGCTACTTTTAAATAAATTGCGTGACAGGTTTTCACTTCTGAAGTTAAATCTGAGAAACTACGTTCAACTCTTCGATGAATTGCATCGGTGTTAATGGATTTACTAGATTTATTTTTATTAGATTCGGAGCGCTTAGAAAATGTATTGTAATATTTTTAAAATCTTTTATAATTAAAATGATTTTATTTTTATGCCCAATAGACTTAAAATCCACTATGCTAATCATACACTAATAATTCAGTTTCTTCTCATTTTCTGTGCTGAAAATAAATCTTTTTCTAGGAATCTATTGTAATGTAAGAAACGTAAAAATGAATGTAAGAAATCTATTGTCACTGTGAGTATCGAGAAAGTGATGGCCACGGTCACGTGATCGTTTAAATTTATCGTGTCCCTAGAGTCGTGGGAGTCTCTTAAGATGACGCCAATTTTTATGCAGCGTAGTTGGATTGTGATATAGGCCGCGGTCGTTCACATTTCTATATTCTTCTTTTATACTCTTCATCTATTCTTCTTCCAGACTATACTACGAAGTTCTATTGTTGTAGAATGGTTGATTGCGCATAACTGTAGGCATCGAGAGCTATGTTCTCTGATTAAGGAAACAAAAAGAAAAATTGATATGTTGTCTGATTAAATCTTCACTCTATCTGATTTTGCATATTTTCCCGAATTTCATCGAAGAGAGACTGATCACACTTGAATTTTGATCTTATCAAAAATATGCAAGCAGTCCCATTTTAATGTCAAAATTTAATCACTAAGATATTAAGAAGAATTGAAGAAGAGAACAATCTCAGCTCTTCCTGATTCACACATTATTGCTACAAATTTACAACTTTTACAGTTTTTTCCACAAGCAGTTTTTATCTGTATTTTCGCAAAAGTAACCCTTACATTTGAAAAGAAAGGATTTTTTTAAAAGAAAATTCCAAATTTGTCTTCATTTTTTATTTATAATATGCAGAGTTTCCATTGGAATCATACGATGGAACAATATGAACAATATGCTAGTAATATTTTAAATAAGAATGAATATTCCAAATATACTAGGAAATCTGAGTCTTTTTAACAAATAATTTAATGCACATAGTGTAACAACTAATTATTTCTGTCTCAAGTTCAAAGCCTGATATACAACTAAACTTGTATAAAAATATCAGTTGTATTGTTACGAATTAGAAATATACTGACATTGTAGCGAGATGGACTTTAATTGTTCTTTAAGAAGAGATAAATAATAATATTTCACGAATTGTTTATTATTATTTTTAATGCCTAAATTTCAGCAATTTATATATTATTTACATTATCTTCAGGTATTCGTATATTAGCTTATTTAAATTCTTTTAAATAATTTAACTATTGTTCTAAAATTCATATTAAATTATCAACTAATAGAAATTGCTTTGATTCATGAATACAAAGAATTTTGGATCATTGAAAAAAAATTATATTTTATTTGAGAATTTTTTTTAATTACACAAAGTTTATATTCTACAAAATTGAAATCAATCATATGCAAATAAAAACTAATTTTAGAAGAAGATCGCCAATCAAATTTAAAGCTATTTTAACTAAGAAAATCTGAAAATATAATTCCTATTCTTTTAAGAATATCATCCATTGTATACTTTCACGTTTACATTTCAAATTCATCATATACATTATTCAAATTTTACTTAAAGTTTAGAGTTCTGTTCTTAAGTCTGCTTTAAAATAAGTTTAAATGTATTTTGGAATAGAAAATGGCAGAAAATGAACGCATATGCAAATTGTTTGAGAGTGGGAAGACTTATTTAATTTAATGAAGAGACTTGTTGGACTGAATTGCTACAACAGACTTGATCTCTGTAAATTACGTAGAAGATTTGCGGAATCAGTTTCTGGCCATGTTTTAAGATCTAAGCAAGTTTTATAATGAAAACTAATAAGCGAAAGAGACAATGATGCAGAAAGATAGTAAAATCAGCGTATAGTAATTTAAATCACGCCATTTCTTTTGAAATTGGAATTGCAGAACGCAGAAATCGTATTTTGTAACAAAATAATCCTCAGGAAACATTGGAACTTCGCTTAACGGGCATAATTCGTTCCCAAATCTTACTTGTAATGTGCAACAACTGTTAAGCGAGACATTTTTTCCCATAAAAAAAATCAGTATAAAATAGGACAATAGGTTTATTTCTGGAAAAAATAATTAATAATAATGCAATTTATTATTTATTCCATTTGTTTTTCTTTTACAAGAAATTTGCTTAAAGACATTTGTATTTTGCTACATTTCGAAATTTGGCGTAAATGAGACAAAGTATGACCATTAAATGAAGTATATCTCGCATAGTTTCTGTATTATTAAGGTGATGCTTCTCAATATTTGATGAGATAATTTTGCATGCTTTCTGTACCTTTCTTATCTCATTATAAGTTTGCTGCTCTGGCACATTTATTCTATTTTCTTCCCCTGACAAAAACTCCTCCCCATCCTTTTGATGTGACACAGAATGCAGCTTCATAAACTCTTCCTTAATTACGTTGATGCTCTTCCACCAATTCTTTGATATCATTTACATCCACTTCTAACCTTAGATTCTTGTTAACAGACAAAATTTCATTGGTTAAGGCTCCATAGGCGTTGGATAAAACTCTTCGAAGTCATGCTTGACAATCCTATCTGATATAAAATTCCTTCATATATCTATAAGAGTTCTATAAAATTGTTCTATGAATTTTACGAAATATTCTAAGACATCCATCCTTTCCAGATAAATGCCATCGGACTGGTAGTATTCCTTATCTAATTCAGGCCTCCGAGTTCTTAAAAGCATTTACAAAATAGAATTCTTACTTTAATTCCTTTTTAATATTTTGGCAAAACAAAATTCATCTTGAGTAAAAGTTATTTTATACTTAGAAAACCCTAATGAAAATAAGTCTCCTTGGAAGCTTTAATTTTTTAGAAAGTAATCAATAGTTTGTATTTTTTTTTTTTGACAGTCTTCTTTTTTTTCATTCTTGAAAAGATTCATTCGACCAACCATTTAATTCCTTTTACACGGAAATAAGAAATATTTAGATGTATTTTTAAGTGTAATTTGTGCTATTTCAAAGATTGTTTTATACATAAAAATATAATTTTGTAGATGAAAGAATTAAATATATATATATTTCCGATGTATAGCACATTTTAGCATAAAAGCAAAACATTATACGATAAAAAAATGTTTGTTTCCGAAATGGTATATTTATAAAACAATTTTTTTCTTATATTTTGACGAAGCAAGATAAATTTTAATGAAATTAAACTACCACATTCAAAATGCGACAAAAGAAAGGAACATTATCTATATTTCTGATCTTCAAAACATGATCTGATTTCCACTCCCTGGTGTAGCAAATATATATTTCGGTTCTAATATTTCTTCTGAAAGAAAGGATACATCACAGGAGCATTTTTTGTTGAGTGAGTATTAAACGATAATAAAAATACTATACAAATATTTTAGATAGCAAAAAGAATTAAACATGTAAATAATAACTCTGAAAAGAGAACTCATATTTTGGAAAAATATTCATGAATGCTAGAAACTAAATAAACGAAACGGTGTCGATTCTAAATTACAATAATGTTAAATTCAAATTTAATCAACTTCAAAAAATAAAGCTCTTTTATTATTTATTAAATAAATATAAGTAATTCATATTTCATTCTTCGCATACTGGATACCATGTCTGAAAGTGTTAAATAATGAATTGCACCCCACGACAGAAAGCAAAATAAATATGTTAACTGATGACAAAAAGGAATTTAAAAGTCATCCTTATTTATAGATTAAAATTAAAGTCCTTTTAAAAGTTTGTTGCTGTAACGTCCTTTTGGTGAAAAAATATTGTAAAAAATTATAAATGAAAAATAAAAAAATATGAGTGAAATGCGACATAGACATTTCAAAGTTTTTAACAATGAAGGACTATCTCTAAAACCCATTTCGCTAAGAAGTATTATTGAATTTGGCAAGGATTATCATTTCATTTTAAAGCGCCTGCAGCATATGACTTCTTTTGGAAGGTTTGCGAAATGTCTTTGTAAAATTGGCACTCGTAAATGGCCGTTCTCAAGGGAACTTGAGTGCTTTCAGAATTTCAGGAAAATTCAAGTTTTCAAGAAATGAAGACTCTTTACGGGACTTTTATTGCTGCCATTTTGCAATAAAGGCCAAATTAGAATTTAGAAGTAAAAAAGATTCAGCTTCATTTTTTATTAGATTTGAAAAACATTTTGGCCCAATGTCAACATCTAAAATTTTGAAGTATGTTTTGCTATTTTTATATTATTGCTTATAACGCATTGAAATAAATTTGAAATTCTATAATTCTAATTAAATCTATAATTTTTCTACAAAACCTATTATATATATTCTTTTTATATATTTTACTAAGTTATTTATTTTCATTATTTTATTAAATAAATAAACTTTATATTTAAAAAATAGAGAGCAAAAATATTTTTTTAAATAAATAATCCGGTCCATAAAATAGTTAAACCATTAGTATGTGAAGTAACAGATGGTATTCTACATTGTCTATTCGTTTGAGCTTTTCTCCTCCGCCGACTCACTACTGACTCAACTATACGATCGACACAATCGATGCTCTTCCAATAATCGACTCCAAGATTCGCCGCATGAATCAATATCAACACGTTAATCGCTTAAATTCAAATCAACTGTCTCACCCCAGGTTGTTCTCTCGATTTTTTTTTGTCTCTCCCTCAACAAGACTACTTCTAGAAGTATCGTAATACTGCCTGCCTTAACTGTCCTATCGCCCAATTTCTGAAGTTTCCGGGATTTTCTATTTTGTTCTCAAATGGCCACCAAGACAGAAGATCATTGATCCGCCATCCATCAGAGTTACCCTTAAAACTGTCTTCTTTACAATGGACAGTGCCCGGGAAAGTAGAATTACAAATTCTTAACGTCATTCAGATATCGTAGAATTATTTTATGCAAATAGAGAAATGTTTATATATATATATATTCTAATCTAAGGATTATTCCATTAATTATCAAGAACTTTTCAGGTGGGACAGGTGGAATATTCTGTTTTGAAATCATTTGATCTCTAGAGACCGAAAAGTAACCAAATGCATTCTATCAGGACATTCTTTTACATTGTAATGGTATGGAGACAATCATATTATTGTCATGGAAGTGCTAAAAACTGACTCCAAGGGTTATTTTTCAACTGTGAATGCCAGGCAAAATTGATAATGAACGTCAGAACAAACTTCATCGGCAGATTCTGTCTTTACTTTTATAGCATGAGACACAGCGATTATAATAGTTTATGACTAGCCCTATTCTCTTCATGGGGAATCTCATTTTTGTATTTAAAACGCCTGAAATGCATACTCCAATTTCAAGAGAAGGAAACACAAATATACACCTAAAAATAGCCATGAAAACTAGAATTACAAAGCCATTTGAATCGTGGTATAGAAATAAATAATGATTATTAGCGTTTATTTAGATTGGGACAATTTTTGCCATTGGAATTATAAACGACGAAATTTATAGAGAAAGGAATCTTGATCATCATTTTAATGCGTTAATTATCGCATGACTCACCCGGGATTCGAACCTGCTATGACCCCTTCCTTCTCTACTATAGTTAAGAGATAGTAAAGAAATCATCTAACATACATACACGACATACCTGCATTCTTTTAAAATGAAAATGATTCACATATGTTGTATACATTAATAATAGACCGCGATAGCCTGGTTGGTAGGGCGTTGGGTTCACTTCCCTTGGGTTGCTAGTTCGAACCCCGACGGCCGAAGACTCTGTGTGTGTGGTAGCTGGCCCACGTATAAATCTGCCTTGGTTAGAAAATTATCCATGTCGAGAGTAATACCACTGGGGGTACTGGATCAGGGGTGATCGTTCTCGGATTCAAATCTAAATGACGATCTGAGGATGAGTGATTGAAATTCATGAATGAAGTCCGCCCCGTAAAAAGGGTTGTGACGTGTGTGTAGCTAAGTCGTATTCTTGGCCCTAGATGACGCTACTGAAAACAAGAGACGCACCCTTGGCTTAAAATCACTGACTTCTACATTCAGTGGGCTTGTCTATGACAAGTGCCATTATGATAATAATGTTATTCAATCCAGAAAATAATATATTCTTTAACATCGGTCAAAAACCTTGTATGGATTAAAGTTGAGTGTATATCTTTTATTTTTCAGTAAATAAGCAATGGAGTTTTTTTCCAAATGGCATCTGTCTAAGCATTCTGAAATGCAGATTAATCTTTCAGTGCAAAAGTGAAAGGTTTAATCTTTTGGAAAAAGGAATAGAACAATAATAAAAAAAAATTCCTTTCCAACATGATTGATTAAATTTCCGTCCACTAGGATGCAAACAATTTGAATTATTTTCTTGATATCAATTTTTCATAATAATTTGGAAGAGAAATAAAAGAAGTATGAATAATATTTTTGTGTTTATTGCTGGGTGATTGTTAGCAAAACAGATGATATTAGCCATCCTTAGTTGCTAGCTTGTGCGTTTAGAATATTGTTTTTTTCTGACTGTTAAAATATCAATTTTGGATCGCATTTATTAATATTTCACCTTGTTATTCAATAAAACTGAAACATATAAATTAAATGAATTCGGTCTATAACAAATTATTTTTCGAGCCAATTAAAATAAGTTTTTATTATCGTTAAAGTGTATAAATGAATTATTTCATAGAATTCATAATTATTTAGTGGGATAACTAATCATGATGCATTAGTTATTTCATAAAGTTTCTAAATATTTCATAAAATAACATTATATTGTATTAAATTATGAATTTTACGCTTCAACAATACAAGTCATAGCGATTACTTATATGACAACTGTTAGGTCTAATTTTTCTGTATAATACAAAAAGCTAATGTAAAGATAATACTCAGCCAATCACAGAAGACGTCTCAATCAGTAGCACCTAAGAGCCAATCAAAAGCGAGAACATATATTTAATTAAAAGTTATTTCGACATAACATCGCTTCTAAATTCAAATTGTAAAGAATTTGTAAACATTTGTTACTTAATTTTTCTTCAAAATGACCGAATAATCGATGCGATTATTATAAACGCTATCGACAGCGACATGCAGCTGCATATTCTGAAGCTGACCGTATTTATCACCAAAATAACAAAGATGTAATGAACACACGGCGAAGAAATGCTCGCAGAAGAAAAATTGAACAGTCAAGATGTTTTAATGAAAATGATCATCAAGGAGAAACTTTATCAGACGATGCATCTTCTTTATTAATGGGTGCACTCATGGAAGAATTTACATATTGTGATGTTCTTTCATTTCCTACGGAGCATAGCAAACCAAAACACAACTGTTGTCGCCACGGTTAAGTCGAATCCTGTGATGGTATTTATCCAGAAGCATTATAAGTTCTTTTGCTTGCAGTCATTCGCCAATATATTCGATCTTACAATTCTTCGTTAGCAATGTTAGTTTTTTGCCAATCACAAGATATCTTTCAAAGATATAAGTTACGTTATTTTTAAAGGTGATATCAATGTTAAAGCAAATACAAGTTTTATTCCAGTTAATATTCAAAAACACAGATTCGCATAAATTTATCCGATTTCGTTTGCGAACCAAAAAGATAAATGTATTACAATTATAGGAAGACGGTACAGGGTTGTGAGAAGGACGTTTAGCTCCCCAGAAATAAATGAACCTATTTTAAAGTCAAAATCTTGATTTGTTGGGAATAAACCAAAATTTTCCATCCCTTTTTATCGTCAGCTTCAGCTGGATGCAAATTTTTTCGAATCTTTATCTCATTGGATGTCGCACAAGAGCTGATATCAAGTATGATAGGCTAATAAGATGACTCTAATTGGCATATTATTGCAGAAGATGCAATTTTTGTTTATCGCCGCATATATATAAGACGGTAATGTTGGAGTTGCCAGTTGTTCTAGCCACTAACTTCTTTAAAAACATGGATAAGAATGAAAATGAAGCAATAGATAAAATCCCTAAATATAAACCATCTACAAACTCTAGAAGACCCCGTAATATACCAAAATTTATCTCACCCCTCTAATTTTTCCAACTTTTACTGTTTCAAACTCAAATTAAACTGTATCTCAATAGCCAATTCTAGCTCACAAGCAGTAAAAACTCACCCAAGTCCAACGACAGCATATCCCCGCACCCTCACCCTAATATCAGAGTATCACAATGAGTCCTGACACTCGCCATCTCCAAATCTCGTCGAAGACGGCCACGACAAAGCACTGTGAAGTCTCTCCTTACCGGGGATAAGCCCCTGCCGGGGCTAGGTGCCCCGTCAACCCAACCATCAAGTTGCCAGTTGCGAGTATACGATATGCATCTTCCATAAGTATATTTTTCTTTTCCTTCTCTTGCAATCGCGTTTTAATAAATACTCAAGTGATCCAGAAATCATCATTGTGTGGATCTCTTTCTTGAAAGATAAATTCAATTGACTAATTTAGGCCAATTTTATCTCAAGATTATTGAACAATTGCAATCATCCGAGCACTCATTTTAGTATGTTAAAATAAATATAAGATAATAAATTGAGCCACATTCAGAACCTTGAATAAATCTGTTATATGAATCTGAACAACTACATGGGTCATTATGAAAATACCAAACGTTTTTTCCGTTGTCGAAACTTTTATCAAAAAAAAAATGCATTTACGGTTGTTCTCTTATGATTCATGATCAATATATGTAACGGTTACAGAGAAAATTCCTTTAGCAAAATTGCTTTCTCTAATAAAGTACGTGCTGCGAATTGGGCCACAGTAGTCCTTAAACTGGAAACCAGTTTGTTTCTAATACCTTGGAAGTGAAATATTATATCACATTAGCTAAAATTCGACATTTCAGGCAAAAAAGGATATCATTAAATTGTAATACTTGTTACTTATCAAGCTTCTGAAATGTTTAGTCGTGACAAATAAAAACGTACCGCTTATATTTTTCTAAAAATCGGGCATTATAATAAATTGATATTCCAGAAGACTGTACTGTTGAATAGAGTATAATCACGGGAAGTTTGTAAAAGAACATGTGATTACATCATCACTTTTATTATTGCGTCATCATTTGAGTGATTACATCATCGCTTTTGTTAAAAGTACTAATAAATTAGTAAATATTCCTTGAAAATATTATGTTAATTACCACGGGAGTTTTGTAAAGGAGCACAGGCTTGCATAATCGCTTTTTTATAGCGTAATCATTTGAATGATTGCGTCATCGCTTTTGCTATTGCGTCATCCTTTGAATAATTGCACCAGCTTCTTGTTTAAATTATGATAAAAATCTATGATGATGCTTATTCATTGACTATTGCTGTGAGTGCCTCAAAAAGCTGAATCCATTCTTCAAGATTTATATAATTTATCACCTACCTCGTTGATAAACAGGACAGTCTAAGGAATCGCCAAAAATTTCTCTAAAAGTGCTAATAATTTAAATGTTCGTTTTCAAATATTAATTATGTTTTTGCATTGTAAAATGAAATTTGCAAATAAAAAATCATCAAATTTAAAAGAAAATATTTCATATTCTATAAAGGTAACTATTTTCCTTTCCTTTTCGTCTTTCTCCCATAGGGCATTTCAGCCATGGGGATGAGAAGTTTCTAGAATGGTGTTTGTTCTCACAGCCTTAGTGGATGCAGGAATAATGTGGGGTCATCTACCCCCTACCGATGACGAGATGTACCTTCTGTTGGAAGGGTTATACCGCGGGCAGTTATAGCACCAAGAATCAACTTTAGTTCCATCAAATACTGCTTCTCTGTCCCGTTATTCAGAGTTTTCTGTCTATCTTCGAGATGGTCGTAGTAGCTGTTTATAGTTTCTTTCCTGCCTATTTATAAATCTGTGTATGTTTTGTTACTAACTACCATCCAGAACGAGATTTTGAAGCGAAGACCCTGATTGTCATGTATAATAATAGAAGTCCAATTAATCCCTCAGGGAACCTGCAGTTTCTAGCATGTCCTGCATAATCGCTAATCCTGTAACAGGATATATCCAAAAGTGGTACAACCCGCCATCGGAAGTGGAACCCGTTTTCACCTCAACACAGTATCATGTTAAAAAATAATAATTAATATTAAATTCGGAAGTTTAATATTTATTTTTGGTTAGTTGTACAAGAATTTTTAAAATTTTACAATTGGTTATGCAAAATCTTGATAGTTAATGCTTGTATTTATATAAAACACAAGCATTATTATATAAATATTTTTTTTTAAATTAGTTATAGGAATTTTATTGAAATTAAAGAAATTCCACGGGAATTAATTTTTCAATGATGGTGACTTTTTATTACTTCAAATTAGTGTAAAAATAATTATAAAGCTATGATATGATTTTAAATTACAAATGAAAACGTTGAATTAAATTCAGGTCTATAGGGTGATCAGGAAATAACAGGTGGTGTTCGGAGTCCTGTAGCGTGTTATGTACTGGAAGGTATATAATAAAATTTGGCTATCATACACATTAAAGTATGAGTAAAAAAAAGAACCAAAAATGCCGCTAAGGGAAATCCTGGCACTGCAAGTGCATAATGTGTGAAAAAATACATAACTGCCTATGGAGACAGCAAATAACAATACATCAAATACCAATGAAAAACTTTCATTATAACAACTGACAAATTTGGCACAAGGTAACCACCAGTCTGATGTTCCAATAATTCCATTCGGTACACGAGGTTTTCGACTATGACTCCAGCAAATCGGCATTTATTTGTCTAACGTGTAAAGTTATTTGATCTTTTAATGTAGGAATGTCAGGAACATGACCTTGATATCATTCTCATCCTGCTGATAAAACAGCTTGATTAATAAGGCACGTTCAAGTAGTGACAACGCCATCGAAGGACGAATTCTTGCAGAATGACTTGAAATTCCGCAATCCTTCCTTTTATCCCCAATATCGTCTCACAAAGTACCTGTATATGCAAATTACATAATTAAGTTTTCGTTCGCAGAGCCAGAATTTTCCCCATCGGTGTTTCTTGGTGCTCTTTTTTTTCCTTGATCAATCGAAACCGCATACTTTAATGTGTATGGTGGCCACATTTTGTTATATTTCTTCAAGTACATAGCACGTAACAGGGCTCCGAACACATCCTATTATTTCTTGATACCCTGTATTAACGATCTATACAAATTTTCAAAGAACTAACAAAATCGTTAATTCTATGTCCATCAGTCTGGGTTGTGAAGCATTTTGAACGATTTTTCCATCAAGCAACATGTTATTTACAAATAATATCCTTCTATCATTATCATTTGGATTCATCATCTCCGTTTTGCTATTTATTAGTCTTTAGTGTTAAATGAGCTGAGAAACGTAAATGATGCAAGGATGATTAACTTAATTATTTTCAGTTAGTTATAGTTAAAAATTTTAGAAAAACACATTATGCCTAAAATTTAGTCTCCCAAAATTACTTTATGACATTATTCTGTTTAGAGATAATGCTTAAGAAATTGTGAATTGTACCATAAAATATAAAATGACGCTTATTTTTAAATACAAAATTTGGGATTAGAGTGAGAGGTAGAGAAGAGATACAGATATGTTAGAAGTCAAGTGTTTTTAGGAAAGGTTTTTAAAACTATTTTCAAACATTACTATATATGAAATAAAATTAATATAATTAAAATACCCAAGTAAAGAAAACAGCAAATAATGTTATTTAGTTCACTCTTTAAGAAATAAGCCTGTTTACAAAAGAATAACAAAGAAAAAACAAAAGCATTTCGCACAATAAAAGAAGGAATGTAAGAACTATCGTGATTCAGGCTTTCTAACTCATAAAAGAAAGAGACCATCAGATGGATGATATTTATATTTGAGGAGATGAAATCATTACAGTCTTAGAAGTATTTTAATTTAACCAAAATGTATACAATCTCACACTGCCCTAAAAAGATGCACAGCAGGTTTCTTTAGTTATATTAACGTCCCGTTTTAAAGTGACACTAGGGCTATTTTGGGACGGACGTCGTAATTTTGAACCGCGGTCAAATGACGAGATCAACACCTCATCTGCTACTCCATCTCCAAATTTCCGCACCATAAAAAAAAGGAAGACGCTTGACGGATTTAACGTGCGCCAGACGCGCTTATTCGGTGTAATCGGGCTCTAACTGAAACTCTCCGTTTCTGAAGCCGAGACCTTACCACTGGCCATCGCGACTCTGATGTACAGCAGGAGACAGGTCGAAAAAGAACAGACCCAATTCAAAATGTAATGATAATTCTATTTACTAAACAATTAAGTAGGTGCTGAAATCGTAATTAGCAGTAGTCTAGTAGCTTTAAGAACACGAATATTGAGGAACATGAATTGGAAAAAGAATTAATTCTGTGCTCTTGTCCGGCATTAATCAAAACTTGCGAAAGTATTCTCGTGAGATTATAAAAACCAGGAAACTCAGAGTTAAAATAGAACGTAAATAGAACTGCATCCTAGTTTCCACATTGTCTGACATTCTTTTTAAGATGTATTATATTATTATTCATGAAATACTTTTGCTCCACTGTTTCAAATTTGTATTCTGTTAACCCTCTATTCTTAGACCACTTTATCTCAGAATATTGTATCGCCAGAATTCTCTTTCAAAGCTAAGATACATCCCTCTCTTCCGTCCCCTTTAAAACTGGAATGACATCCCATGCTTTTAAAGGATTTTTATGCAAAAGATGTATACGATTAGCTGAAACTATTAAGCAAATGTATATTAGGACATTATTTGAGTGTTCCTAGAAAACCTCCCCGTGGTCCAAATCTCTCTAGACTAGCATCTTTAAACAGCAAAGTATGCGCTGCAGATATTCAATCAATCACACTTAAAGGACGAGGGAGGAATTTTGAAGTGACTTCCAGGCGTCTCGGGCTGTCCCCTTAGCTTCGTTGAATGAGTGTTTGTGACCTTTCAGTATTGCTAGAGTTAAACCTGTATTGTGCAACTTAAATTCACAGACGAGGAGTACTTGTGCAGCATGAGACATTTGTCATTTATGACTCAATGATAGATTGAGGATTAATACAGGTTTGACTTACCGGTAGCAGTTGTAAACAATTTTGGAACACGTATGTGTAAACACGATACCAGGATGATTTTGACTACATTTGAGCATACAAGGAGAATGAACATATCAACAGAGTTTAATATAGGCTATAGTTCGAGGGAAGTAGATGTGAAGGAAGAGGAGCGATTGAAATTTATTTTCATCGTCTTTATGATTGAAATAAGGACTATAATTATAATTAGAAAATGTGTCATTTCATAGCGATAAACAATGCATGTATTGAAAATTTTCAATGTTTGTAGTTGTGTAAATGTTAGTGTGTGAAAATGATTTTATCCCCTATATTCTGGAGCTATTTAAAATAAGCTTGTACACTTGGTTGGAAACATTTCATCTGTTGCATTCGCTTCCTTCATTATTCTACCTCATACATTCCGCCCTTATGAAATTAAAGAAGAAAACAATGGACAGCGAAGGATTTTTTCCTCCTTTTCTGTTATTTAGGTTTTAATTCTTCAGACATTTAAACCTTTTTCAAGACGCAGTTTTGATGACACAAAAAAAGTTTCGAAAAACTTTAATTAATAAAATACCGTCTTGTTTTAAAAAAAAGTGGGAGATAAAAAAATACGAACCAGTTTCGTTAGGACTAAGGAGGGGAAAAAAGTTCCATATTTATGTTACAATATTTTTTTCCCCTATGCCTTTCGGGAGAAAGAGAAGAAAATGCATTAATATGTTTTTCCTACATGAAGGGATTATTATTTTTCATATGGAAACAGAGTAAAATATTCAGCTAATTATGTAAATATTCTTCATTAGAAGTTTATGAAACTTAAATGAGTAAATAATTGTTGATTTATTACACATTTGTGCACAAAATAAAACATTAACCGTGAATAAATTATTTTTGTTTTCCAGATATTTAATAGTTTATTGTTATGGATTTACTTTTAAAATATTCAGAAAAACAATGAAATACAGAAATGCTTTAAATCATATTTTAAAACTTAGAACAACATAAATTTTAAAATGTTTATATAATATTGTCTCTCTGGAATTCAGAAGTTGTTGGAAAAGTTTTTGATGTATATTATTTGTTCTTTTAAAAATATATGCCTTTTCTATGCATTATTTTTATTTTAATTTGATGCTCTAACATTTTATACTAGCTTAGCGTTTAGTATTTTTTGATGACAAAAAGATATTTAGTGAATTTACATGCATAAAGGATTCGCTATTAAAATATTCAGAAAAACAATGGAAATCAAAAATGTATTAAATCATATTTTTAAAAAGTTAAATAACATAAATTTGGACATGTTTATGATATTTTATGTCCCTCTAGAATTCAGGAGTTATTGAAAAAGTTTTGATGCATATTCTTCGTTTCTTTAAAAATATATGCATTTTCTGTATGCGTTATTTTCAGTTTAATTTGATACTCTAACATTTGATACTAATTTAGGGTTTATTACATTTTGATAACAAAATATATTTAGTGATTTATAATGCATACATAAGGTTGTATCATGAAAACAGTGTCAATATTTTTGACATCAACATTTGTAACTTAAACTATTCGCATGATTTTTTCAAAACACTTTTGAAATTTTATGAATATATTAATATAATTAAATGCTTCGTATTTTCTGTGGACAAATTAAAATTACAGACTAACCATTTCCCTTAAGATATAAAACTTTTGTTTTCATGGTAGATTAAATGTATACATCGTATATGACTATAAGACATATATAATTTTTCGATTCTATTGAACATTTTCATATCTGCTGACCAGCTTATTTGCTAGGAATGATCCATAACGTCAGTTACATTTCTTATACTTAACTTTATATTTATAGCTTTATCAGCAAAATACTTTTAAATTTCAATTATGATGAATATAAAAGCCCCGTTATTTTAGAAGTCTATAATTTATTTTGTTGATTTTATATATGAATTTCTTTTATGTCGCCTAAAAATGAAAGTCATTTCACCTGAACCTTTAACTCTTCGTTATTTAATCCAGTGATGTCTTATTTTTCTTTCGATATGAAAGGTATTCCAATATTAAATTTGCATGACACATTTTATTCATATTTATTCAAGTGTAACACTATGTTGGCTTAATTTAATTCCAATGATTCACGATTAAAAATTTTTAAGTATATTCTTTCAGTATCGGATATAGTATAAAAGAGATATAATGCATATCGTATATAGTATATCGGGGGAGGAGGAATAAGAATTCTGTATTTCTTTGATTCCAACAATAAAATAAAAACACGTGACAAATTTGTGTAGGAACCCTGCAAAGGAAAACCCTGTGTAGGAAATATTCTTTTAAAATTTTGGGAAAAAAATAGTCGACAGCTAAATTGTTACGTTTTTATGGATAATTCTTTGCGCATTTAAGATAGTGTGTATATTCTGTTAGTGTGATAGTAATTCTGGCAGTTATCGAAGGAAAAAACAATGAGCATACAGTTTAATTTCTAACTTATCAAAACTGAATTGGAATATTTAAAAAAAATCAATCAGTAGTTCACTTCCCAATATATGTCTGTGAAAGTGATGGTTGCTCTAGTTCTAGCGATCTGTCTTCTAGAATGCAAACACATACCCGAGATGTCTATTTTATTATTAATTAAGATACGGTGTCCTCATATAATAAAATATTTATTATTTATAAATAATTTGGATGAACTGGTAAAACTAAATGAATGCTTTTATTTCCAACAGTTTGTAGCAGCAGTATTGTTGTTAAACAAAATATTTTTATTTCCTATTTTTAATTATGGTTTTAGCCTATAAATATAAGTAAAAAAAGTGAAAAGAAACATCTTCATGAAAAAGATACGAGAAAATATTGAGCCAATAATATAATTTTGACGAATAAACGATTTAAAATACATTGTCGGTTGTCTTTTGCTTGCCCCCCAATTATTATTTGTCCATTATTCTTATTAGTTGTATTTCATTTTTTAGATGATTTCTGCAACACTACGTGGGATGGACTGTCCTGCTGGCCTGCAACTCGGGCTGGAACGACAGTCGTCATCAAGTGCATGGAGTTCCTCAACCGAGTGCCCTATGATACCACTCGTAAGTTTATGATAAAAAATGTTGTCCTAAAAACACTATTTTTTTATATTTAATAATTGGCAAAACATTAATATCTCCTGAATAAAGACTTTAAAGTTTTAAAAATTTTTACAGGTAGATGCATAATTACTTATTTTAATGACTTTCCAAATTTTCATAGTTTTTCGAAACTTCTAGATTGAAATGTGTGATTATGCTCAAGGTGAATTTTAATATAAATAAAATTGGGAAAAAGATTATAAAAAATATACAGTCAAATCTCACCAAATAAGCACCTTGATTAACGAGTGATTTGCATAACGAGCAATTAAAAATGCAATAAATAAATAAACCTCACTTAACGAGAGATGTTTCATAGAACAAGTGCCGGAGAGTCGTCGTAGCGTTACATGTTATATTGATCTGTGTTGAGCGCTTATTTGAAGAGAACATTACATGAATAAAATTATGGATGGATAGCGTGGTCGAACGCGACTCCGAAAGGTTTGAGGAGACTAAATCTATGAGATTTTGTCTCTGACCAAGAGTTTGAGGATGCATGTGCATAGTGGATAGCGAGGAGCTGGTGGAAGAACATAGCTAGAACTACCAAATAATTTATGTACAGCTGCATTTTGTGTCACAGCAATAATCTGCAGAGGAGATTTGGTCAGGAGAGGAAAAAAAGCAAATGTAACAAGAGTAACAAACTTCCAAAGAAGTGAAGAAGAGCTTAAAAACGTGGATAATTATTCCATTGTATGGAGAGAAGAATCACTCGGATAATAATAATAATAATAGAAGAATAGGAAACATGTTCCTATTTTATATGGATTTCTATAGAATTTTTTTTTTCTTAACAAGTATTAAATATTATTAATAAGTTTAAGGAACAAATTATACTTTTTTAGAGAGATTTCATTGTTAAAAATCAAAAGTGTTTGGAAGTTGGAAGAAGTAAGGGGTTCTTTTAGCTAAAAAAAAAGGTATAAAGCAAAAAGTTCATCATAAGATTTTTTTCAAATTCTTGCATATAACTTTAAAAAATATATTAAATAGTTCTTTAAATGAAAACCTGAATAGGCCATATTTCTATCCAATCTTAAATTATCAGAGTTTTATTAATGCATAATATAAAATGTCAAGTTTTTTTTTCTTTATGAAACATTAACACAACTGTAAAAACTTTTTGAATAAACATATTGCTTATATATTGAGAATGTACCGAATATATCCTGAATACTTATTATATATTGATCATATTTGGATATTATTATAATGTTTCAACAAAGAATATCAATTGGATTTGAATTTGAGAATTTCTGCCAGAAGATTTTATAAACAATACGAATTTGAGAAACAAAACTTTTGAAATTGTAAATGTAACATTATAATCAGTTATATAAGTTATATATATGAGCTATGAAATTATAAATATTAGTATTACTTCCCAATGAATGAAAACGCTTGAAAAAATCCAAACAGTTTAATATAGAATGTTGTTTAAAATTATTGAATAAAAATGCTTTCGATATTTTCGCAAAAAAATTGACTTTATAACACAATCACCTATCATAAGCAAAGATGTAAATTCACAGGAATCAGGGAATGCATTTATTCTTGGTTTTGTGTAAGATTATGTTTCTTTCTTCTCTGCAGTATATGCACTGAATTCAAAAATAACAAGATATTAAATAAACATAATAAATGGTTAAAAGCAAATAATAAATAATAACGGTATAAAGCTATATAATAATAGATATTAAATAAATATAGATAGATAAATAGATAAAAAAATAGAACATTTTAAGGGCATTAATTACTTTTTAATAAAAATCACTATTATTATTCATGAAAGATTTCGAAATTAAATATATTGCACTAAACTTATGCATTTAAAATATAAAACTATTCTATTGCAATTCTTTATCAATTCTTACTCTGATATGATATTCGTTATTTCTTTTTACATTTTCTGAATTCAGTGGGGATATTAAAACAGTGATTCAAAAATGAAAAATGCTCTTTAAATTGTTTTGTCCATTAAATAATAAATATATCTTATTTTCACAAAACGATAATATTTCACTATTAAGAGCATTTTTAAGAAAACTTTATGGAACAAAGGAAAGATTTAGTCATTTAAAAGTAAAAATATGAATAGAAAGGAGAATTTTTTTCAAAAGATAACTTACTTTTGTAGTAACTCTGTATGCTTTAATTTCTATTTCAGATTTTAGACAAATAAACATGAATATGCGAAGCATTTACATTGAAAGGAAGCAAAATAAATACGCGATATCAAATGAGAATAAAATTGAGAAATAAAATCATGTTTCAAAAGTTTTATAAATGCAAAGCAATCATAATAATCTTATGTTCTCACGAGAGAACTTTATTTATTTAAGAAGGGTTTATTTATTTATTATATGATTTATGCATTTCGAGCTACGGAAAATAATTGTTTAAAAGAACATTGGTTGTTTTAAGAAATATTTCATAATAAGTTTCGATGCAATAAAACAAAATAGAAATGCTGGAAATATATAACTGCATACTGAAAATGCTGTTTGCATTAGAAATACCAAAATTTATTTGCATTTCTACCAAAAAAATTCAACTTGAAAAATAAATTATTATTGAGAATCCTTTCCTGATTGTTGAAACACTGATCAGAAACAAGCAAAACATTAAAACGTCTAAATTATTTATATTTTCTTCTGGTTTCTTTTAATATAAACCTTTGTTTTCCAAAGTTGTTTTTTATTCTCATTCATGTTACATGATGTATGAATTCCTAATTTATGTGAATTTTTTTTCGTTTTTATGAAAAAAAAATGAATAAGGTTTTAATTTTGATTTTAGAGGCTGTTAAGCAATTGAGCCTTGTAGGTACATTTTAATATTCTGATTAATCTGATTATTTTATTTGTTTTTGACAATTCAGATGGGCTTCGAGCTCATTTATAGTCTATCGCTTCAAGGTCATTTAAGTCATGAATTCAGTTTCAATTGTGAATACTTAACCCTTTGACTACTAACAAAACTTACATATCCTAATAGACGTTTAAAATTAGCTTAAATAGTTATTAATGGAAGTACATTTTTGAGAGTTATTTGACCATTATGCTTCAGCATCTGGTCAAATAAGAATAATTTTGGTGAAAAATTCAGAAAATATTGTCATTATTTGCAAAGGAAATGAAGATAATTTTTTTAAGCGAATTTTGAGTGAAAGAGTTAATATTGTGCTTTTTCATAATGTCAACAAACGAAATTTCTCTTTTTCAAAACAGTTTAATATTCAATTTGACTCTTAAAAATGTTAAAATAAAAGTTTCTTATTATACGAAAAAAAGAAAAAACTTGAATGATCAGAAATGTTATTTCCATCGCTCATTTATTTTTAAATACCAGAGAATAAGCTTATATTTTTATATTAATACAAAAATAATAATTGCAATGTATGATTCAGTCTTCTTAGTTCTGGAAAGAAACTGTAACAGATCTAAATTAAAAATTTAGGGGATACTAGCATTTACCAACTTCGGTATGTTTAACTAACGCTACTTATCTGCTAAATGATATGTTTATTTGAAGTTGTATTGCCACCAAATTTAAATAAAATTTCTAAAGTAAATTCTCACTTATATATTTTTAATGCATTTATTTGAATCGGAAGTTTACAGATTTGGTAAACGAAAAATATTTCTAGTTATTTTATATTTATGCTAATATAGTCATTTTGTTTCTTATTTACATTCAAGTTCATTTGTTGAAAAACGATTTCGTTATGTAGTCTTTCCAGAAAAATATACAATTTAAAGTTTCGCGTTTCTGCTTGAAATTATAAAATCATGATTATCATGAGTCTTGCTTTAAATCAATATAATCATAAAACGTAAAGATTTTGAGAAGGAGGTGATTCTTTCGTATGCTCAGAATGAAGTCATTGAAAACTCTACTATTAACGAGAGATGCGATTTGCATCTCTTATGGCTGAAGAATTCAGCCATGATTTATACATTATGGTATTATTTGGTATCCATAGTAATAAAGTTGTAAATTTTGTGATTGACAAATCTATTACGATTCTTTTAATTTTCTACCAACATGGGTATCATACTTTCTCAATATTTAGATTAAATGGATAATTAATTATGTAGACTATTTTAATTAGCTAATACATATGTGGTCTTTTTTTTCACATTAATGTGGTCCTTCAAAATGGTCATTCAAGATTTTTTTAAATAAAATATTGCGTACTTTTTTGTATTAGTTATATTTTTTAAATAGTCACATTTTGTGTTGGGATGGTTGTCAGGGAATATTGATTGAGTTTAATTTTCATTAAATCTCTTGTGCGTAATTTGATATTTATAATTTTCTGAAAAAAGTATGAAGTATTATACTGGGATAGACAATTTAAGCATCATTATTGTAATAATCTTATACCTTATTTATTATTGTATATATAAACCTTCTTAATAGAGTCCAATCCTATTGCAATAGTGGAATTAGAAACTTAAATATATGAATAATCTTGCAAACTGCATGCTGTATTCTGTAGTAATGCCATTTCACTTTTCCTAAACAGAGCAGTTAATTAGTAGAATCTTTCTTCCTTAACTTTCAGCAATGAAAGAAAATAAATATTTGCTAAAACAGCGCAATTTCACTGCAGCAATGCAATCTGTCGTTGAACATTATTCAAAAAGGGTTTTTAAAATATTGTCAGGATTTATATAGAAAAATTGCGTATTAGCTAAACTATTATTATTACGAAGAAATTTGTTTTAAAGTAACGCAAAAGTCGATTTTGTGCAATATTATTTTCTGAAATGTTGTGTCAGAAAAGTACTAAAATATCGTTTAATTTTAAATTAAATCAGAAAATCTTCCTAAGTGCACAATCCTATCCCTTAAAATATATATTTATTTCAAGACTGAGAACTCTGTGTAAATGATACTTCTTGTTGAGCTCTAATACACACATGCTTGCACACATTACTTTTATTTTTAATAAAGGTTGAATTTTCAAATTATCTGAGAATATAGTTGAAAATAAAATATATTTACTATATTTTTCAATAAATAAAACTCACAATGATGAATTTAAAAAAGGCTCATTTCATTGAATTCCCCCAAAATTATTAATTAACAAAACTAACATTTTCACTGCTAAACTAATATTTTCATTTCTATTAAATTTTTTAAGAATGTCTTTTTAAGGATATCATTTTAATTGCGCCAAATATTTTCAACAGTGTTTCTACTGTTTCATCAATTATTTAATCGATCATGTTCTTTCAAAGTTGAAGACTAAAAGAAAAGAAAATTCTTATAATTAACGTAGCAATTTATTTGAGGAATCGGATTATATTACTCAAAAACGAAGTACAATTCGCAAAAGACTTTATCCAGAGACTCATAATTTTAATGGCCCCATAATATTATTAAAACACTCGCCTTCCACTGAAGATTCATGCGCGCATTATTAAACAGAATAAGGGAAAAGTAATTAAAATGTGACTTGAATATGCCAATTTGAAGCTTACAATATTTTGTTCAAGCATTTATGGACGTCAAATTATGCTTAAAAGATTTCATTGAAATGAAACACAATCAATATTTCCCGTGCGCCAACCGGACCCCAGAGGCAACTAGTTTGAAATAAAATAATATTTTGAATTGAATAAACGAAAAACTACAATTAATATAGTGAATTGAAATACCTATCATTGACTGAATAAAAGCTTAAATGTTTAGATTTATAATGATTCAATTCTCTTATGACTCAGAGGTAAATCTATTATGCTAGTAAAAAGGATATATATTACTATTGTTTTACAAAATCATAAGTTTATTTATCTATAACGTGAGTGTTATATGCATACTATTATTATTTACTAAAAAAGAATCTGCACTTGTGCATCTATATCCCTGGATGAAAATTCGTTTTTTTCGGAACTAATTTGAAGCAATAGATTTCAAGAAGGATGATTGATTGTTTTGTTGTTATTTATTATTTAAAAATGAATTATGATAGATTAAGGTTTGCTCAAATCAAAGAAGCATTATTTTAGGATACAATACAACTTGAGAATTTGAACTATGTTTTGGTAAAGAAATGAATACTTGTACTATGGTAATTTGAAATTTTTACACCACATTTATAATGATAATGCACCAGAAATACATACACAAAAACTCGAACCATAATCCTTCAACATTGTAAGTGAAACTTGACTATCGTGCCATGAAATACAAATTACTCTCATTTGTATTAATTGAAAATTTATAAAAATCATCAATCAGACATTTAAAAATTAATGTACAGCTGTGTTCAGTATGAACACTTGCAGAAAAATAAGTTTTTTTTTTTAAAGAAAATTAAATATTTATTTAGTATGTTAGACCTAATTTAGAATAGTAAAAAGTCTTTTAACATGAAAAAATAAATTTTTATTCAAGAATTCCAGGTTATACATTTTCTGAAATATTTGCCTATTTATGAAAATAAAAAATAATGTGACATTTATGGTTTAATCACATGAGGAATTTTTGTTTTCCTTTTTTAAAACAAGTTCAAGTAGTTGTTAAAATATGCAAATGTTTACTGAAACATTTGCGATGAGTAATGAAATTACAATTCTGGTGCTGAATTCTTAATATTCTATTGAATAGAGTCAGATGAAAAGCGTTATTTACTTACAAAATCCTGATACATCTTTCTCATACATTAGAAACAAGTTATAAAATTAATCTTAACGTTAGGTAACCTATATTGTTTTACTGTTCCGCCATAAATCTTTTCAAACTAATACTATTATTATTGTTCAGACAAATAGTAGCGATAACTCTCTTATATAATTATTTTATTTAGTTCTTAAATAATTTACTAGGTAATGTTACTGCATGCACACAAATATCTTATCGTAAACAAATCATAGATTTATTAATTAACTAAACAGTATTGTAAATATACTGTTAATGATTCGATTTCTATCTGTCCATTGATTTACACTGCGTTATTCACCGAGGACGCCGACTATTTTTCCCAATATAATTTCAGATTATATTGGCAAAGCGTTACATTAATTTTCGAAATTGATTATGACTTATTTTCATTGATAATCCTATACTAAACTGGTGATGTAATTTATTAAATTTTCTACTTTCATGGTATAGCAATTATATTGTGACTTCTGTTGACCCAGGTTTGCCGGTTTGTAACCTTGCTATATTTCGGTATTTTATAGAAAGAAAAACAAATTCAGCTTTTTTTATTAATATACGTTCTACATAAATCATTCACCTCATTACAAATTAAATTGAAACTGAATTTTAAAAGCACGAGAAAATTATTTATATCAAGTATATAAAATCCTTAGTTCAAGGAATTTCAGATACTCTCATTTTACGAATTACAACAAGAGAAACTTATATGTTTACAGACAAACGTATACCAATAGAGTGAAAGATGAACGTACTTTCTGCATATCCAAATTTCTAAAAATCGTTTAAATGGATTCAGACATGAATTTAATAATTTCTGATAAAGGAAGAAGCGATCACAAAAGGGTTAAAACAGTTTCCAGAGATCAGAGATCATAAACGATGCATCAGGCATTTTATATCAAGAAGTCTTGCACATGATTTCTTTCTGAAATATTTCCATATCTATTGAGCAGTAGAGATGGACAGTTTCACAGTCCCCGTATTCTTTCGGTTACACACTCCCCGAGGATCGCGGTGGTCTGGTAGTAAGATTTGGACTTCAGAACAGGAGGGTTTCAGGCTCGAGATCCGATTCCACCGAAGAACCGTCGTGTAAGCGGATCTGTGCACGTTAAATCTGTCAGGGCTAAACGTCCTCCAGCTATGGTGGAAAGGTGGTGTCTTCCTCGTCATCTGAACTTGGTTTAAATTTACAGCATCAGAGAATTCAGAAATCGAACTACAGTCAAATTTCGCTTTACGAACAAACAAAAATGTGGAAAAATGACTCACTTAAAGAGCGATGTTTCTTGGAATGAGTGGGCCGTGACGTCGCATGTTGGATAGTCTTCTGTGTTAAACGCTTGTTAAAGAGAAACCATATGTTTTCATGGGAAAAGGTTTGACCAGACACCATTGTCGAAAGCCACTCGAAAAGTTTGAAGAAGTCTTTCGACAAGTTGGTGTGTCAAATCAAGATTATGAGCTAGACTTGGATATAAACGATATCGATGAACTATTGGAAGAATACAGCTAGAGCTACCGAAGAAGGCATCTGTGGCCTGGTGGTAAATTCTCGGCTTCGAAACTGAAGGGTCGATTGCTCGTTATATGACCACGGTTCAAAATTACGAGGACCGTCCCAAAATAGCCCTAGTGTTGTTTTGAAACGGGACGTTAATATAACTAAACTAAACTAAACTAGAGCTACAGAAGAGTTTATGGAGCTGCGTTCTGTGTCTACATTTCTTGTTAGAAAATGCGTGCGTTATAATCATAAATAACATTATTATAAATTCCTTTGAGTATTTTTTACAGATTAAAACGCAGTATCCTATTTTATATATATTCCAGTGGTAAAAATTGCTTCGTTTAACGTTTGATGATTTTTTCTCATTGAGAGTATCTTTTGGGAATTAATTGTTCTCGTGAAAGGAGATTCCACCGTACTACAAAACCTGCTACTTTTGAAATGCTTCCGGAAGTCAAGAAGGAAATAAAATCGAAAACAAATGTGATATTATCCAAGTAACTAATGGTGCTCATGTCGAATTATATTATTAAAAAGTTTGAGTTACAAAAGAAAATACTGTAAGCATACCCCCCTCCCGTCTCTTATTCTGTATTTATAACAAAACATTATTCGATGAATTGTTTAAGATTATTCTACTTCTAAGTAAAAATGAGTTATATATAAGTAGTAATATTATATACATCATAATGATCAAAGTATGATAATTTCCCACGCATTCTGATTTCTATTAACATTTTTTAAAAAGAAATTTTGTGTTGACCAAGAGATTTTAAATATTTCTTTCTAAGCAATATACGTCAGATACTGCAAAAAATTTCTCCACTTCTGATAATAAATAACAGTTTCATTCATAATACAAATTGAAAACTTTTTTTTTCTTATAATAATGTATCATGAATAAAAATAGCTAAAAAATTTCGGTTTTTAGTGGGTATTTCAGCTTTGGAAATTTATTCCCCTCTTTTGCTGCGAGCACGAAAGGAGATGAGAGCATTTATCACGAGATGTATAGATAATCAATACTTTATATTCCTGTCGCAGATTTCACTCGAAGATTAAACTTCAGACATGCCCATCACGTTGCATAGTGTCACATTTTATCGTTCTTTGAAGGGCATCCCTGGACCTTCCATTTGGAGATAGTTCGATTTTTGATTTGACAGTTTCTCAAAAGTTACGCATTTTCTCGAATAACAAAATAAGAATTTTTTAATTACCTTATTTTATTATTTATATAAAATTTTTCTATCTTTTAAACATAAATTTATAACCAGTTATTCCTTTAAAAAATGGAAACAAATCCTGTTAAACAAATAATGATTTCCAAAGAAGTTAAAACGAATTCATTCTTCTGATTTAGATTCTCTCAAATTTCATTCCAAAACATGAAGTTAATTCAATACTAGTCGCCTTCAACAACCAGCTGATGTGCTCCAAAGATGTTGATTATTTAATTTCAGATAAACGTTATACACATAATTTTATATTATTATTGTAAATATAATTTTATATTTGCGATACCTTTAAATTACCAGACAATAAAGATGTATTATTTTAATTGCCTCTTACACATGCTCTCTTTAATGTGTACTTGAGTCTTTCTAATGGAGTCAACTTCATTACCTCGTAGTACTATTAAAAATATAAATGTGTGTTTCATCTATCGAATAAATTTCGCGATTATTATACCACGTAAGCTACATATATATTAAGAAAAGTCCTTCTTTAATTTTATAAAGAAAATCACGTGATTAAATATTTGAGGAAATAGTGAAAATGTTTTGAATTTCTGGTCAACAATGTAATCAATTATTGGAATTTAGGCAAGAAATATTTTTTTAAAATTACTTAACAATTCACATGACTGTTAAATATTTTTCATTAAGAAGGCAATTTCTTAAAGTGTTAAAAGGAGTAAAATTCATATTTGTGTAAAGTTTTCCCGGAAAAACTCCAAAATTTCTCTTCATTTTTAATTAATTATAATTAAAATTTCAAAAATCGCTTTGAGATGCAAATTGCTATTCTCCATATTATTTGTGTCTTAAGTTAGTAAAAATGTAAAATTCGTATTCAAAATACGATAATTTTTAAATAATTCATTAAATATGGAAATTTAATTTATTGCTTAAAACATTGGCATCATTGAGAAAATCATTTTTTGAACTCTTTAAAATGGTGTGAAAACCATTTTTGTGCTATAATATTTTTAGAAGCTATTTTGGAAAGATGCCAAATATCATTTATATACTTTGATCTTAATTTTTAATTAAATCATTGGGTACATATGTTTCTTTTTTTGCATTTGGAGCATCATTTTTGGACATTTAAAAGCAGTAGATTTCATGCAAAAATTCATTTACTTCATATTATTCATGATATTGAGATAACTTAGAATAGAATATTTAGAATATATAATATAGAATTTATAATAGAGTATTTCGTATTACTAAAAAAATTGAAACATAAATTCAAAAAATGCATTATTTTCTAATACATCAAATGTATCTAAAGGGTAAGTGAACAAACCAAAAATTTTTAAATTCACTCCATGTTGCAAATTTCCAACGCCCATATATATTCTAAATTCGGCAGTTATAGGTCAAATGTTCAAACACATACACACACACACACACACACACACACACACACACACACACACACACACACACACACACACACACACACACACATTTTTATTATTATTATAGATATAGCATTAAAATCCTTCAAAGCTGTTTCATTGAACCATTCCAATTTCATGGAGCGAAACTGTTCTTACTTCCGTCTTTCTGCCTACCGTAGAAAATCGTCTGAAAGCGGAAAAACGAAGCCATTCGCATTCGTGATAATGTTGGCGATAAAAGACGATTTGCTCTGTAAACGGATGAGAGGGGAAAGCAGTGCTTTCATTATCATACCAGGGCATGTTTTGTTGACATTCTATTCAGATATTTCGTTTTCAGTCATTTTAGACATAACGCTTTAGTTTAATGCATTCAACAGTCATCTGGTTGTACTAGATTTACATAAGGGATTTTGTATTTTAAAAAATTAATAATCGATCCTAGACAACTCCTAATAAGAGAATAAAACTGCTGGAAATCCATCTGCTCTTTTCTAAAGTGTTAGTTGAAAACTTCATGCATGATTAAAAAATCTAAAGCTGAATATTAAGTCTGATGTTAACTGTATTGGAATAAATCTGATTATCAGAAAAATTTTAAAAAATATTTCCTTCGTTTTATAACTTATGCATCAAAATGTCGTATTTTTTTATGGATGGGCAAGTCTATCTGTATCGTGTGTAGTAGTGTGTTCAGAGAGGTTCGCACCCCTAAGCGTTCACTCAGGTTCGATTCCATTCTTATATTTCAATAACATTTTAAAATATTTTTATAATTCAAAAACATTTATGCTCATCGTATACTGTTTGCCACTCCTTCATTTTGCTGATTGGAAGGTGAAAGGCCAGGAAGCCTAGGATCTCCCTTAGAACACCCAAATCATTCAAATGAGAGAGCAATCAATAAAAATATAATCAGTACTTCGGTAATCATTTCTGAGAAACACCGCTTGATCGATTGATATAATTTTTATATTGAAATAATTTGTTTTAATTTCTCTTTCCTTTGATTACTACAAATCAATAATAAATATGAGAAGTTAAAACATTAATATTATTGTGCGTATTAATATACTGTGTATTAATATATTAAAATATTGTGTGTGAAAGGTTAAAAATTATCAAAAACTCGCACTGTTTTATTAAAGCGTTATACGTATTGATAAGTCGAAATATCCGAGATTACAACGTGGTAAATTTAAAGTTATATGACTACGTTTGGGATGGTTTGTGTGTGTGTGTGTGTGTGTGTTTGAAAAACATACTAAAATAGTTAGACTTTTGAATATTTGCTTGAAAAAGACTAAAAAACTTCTATGAAATCAAAATATACTAGTTAAGTAGCAAAAGTTTATTTAAATAAATATTGGGGAAAAAGTACATTTTTGACTACAAAGAAGTATAAAGTATAAAGCCAAAATCTTCTAGTTCAATAGTTTATAAAAGGATTTGCTTAAACGTTTGAAGATAGCTTAAGAAATATATAATCGAGTTCTTGAACGAAAAAAAAAATATGATGAATTTTTACCCATTCTTTCAATATTCGGGTGCAAATGATAACTCGAAATGTTCATTTTTTTTTCACATTGTTTAAAAACACTATAAAATATTTCTAAAAGAATAGATTATTTATTCTCTATTTCTAGAACTTCCAAAGATATTGAAAAATTATTGTACTGAATTTGAAAAAAAAAAATATAGATTAGATTTTAATTCGTGAAGTACTTAGTTAGAAAATTCTATCAAAGAATTTAATTTGAAAAAAAAATGGCATTTAACGATGTAAAATAGCATTAAAACTTTTGTAAATGCAAATATAAAAATCTGTATAGTTTTCGAAAATACATATTTAACCCTTTGCAGTGCATTAGCCTTTAAATTTTAAACTCAAAAGAAAGCAAATGTGTAGATAACCTGTTTAAGCCTATAGGAGTATACACGTTAAATTTCGGGAAGATTGTATTTATCGTTATGATTTTCAGAGTTCTCCATCAACTGGAATTATAATAATAATTATTACTGAAATGACGATGACGTTTTCAAATAATTATTTTTATAATAAGAAGAAAGTAAGAAATAAATGGCAAACTGTTTTTTCGACAAGATGTGAGTTATAAATGTCACCAAACCTAAAAAATGTAAAATAATTGAATAATTATTTAAAAAATTTTCCAAGAAATATTTTTAATTCTTCATTTCCAGCTAAAATTATTATTGTTAAGGGGAAAAATAAAATGAAAAATCAACTTCAAATAATATTTTTTTTATTTAATAAAGAATTATTCATTCATTTTTCATTTATACATAATTCATGCATTGCTACTTTTAAAGTGGCCGCAACGTATTTTGTGAATCTTATGATATTTGAAAGCAATATCAATATATAACCATATCATGTTGATATTGCAGCCATTTCACAATACGCCTCACCAAGCTTGTTTAGCTCAATTCATTAGTATAAATGTATAAAGAACCAACTTGTAATATTAATAAGAATGACAAGCGGGAGAGGGTAATGAGCGAAATGCTTTTATAAGCAATTTTCTCTTCATCAAATATTTAGTTGAAAAAATAACGAAGTGTGTTCTGTCAACTACCCGCTGAACGAAAAGTTAAAAAAAAAAAAGATTTTTAATGCTATGTTATTTAGATTATAACTTTTAAAGTATCAAAAATTTATGATAATGATAATAAGTTAAATAGTATCAAACATCCTATACTATAAAATAATTCGAAACTTCTATATGTTTCTAAATGTACGACTAAAAAGAACTGAAAAGAGAGACAGAATGATAGCAAAAAGAACAAACACGTGCCAAGAAAACTCATTTCGTTCCTTGTCGAAGTGATTACAATTCTTTCGATGGGTATTGGATGAAGTACTCAAAAAATTTTCGTCTGAAGAAAAACCTCTCAAAAACAGATCATTGACAACTTCTGAAAAAAAAATTAAAAGAACAAACCCCGCTCTAATCACTGAACTCGCATTCCATAAACGTAAGAGTGGATTCGTCCATTATAAATCTCGACGAGAGTTCGAATCGATTGACGACTGACAAGTGATATCACGGATGTAATTTTCGAATTTTTATGCAGTGATGAATTGTGGAATATCGGTTGGCACCACTCATTACGGAAATGGTGTTCCAGTGAGTAGAAAAAGGGAGAAGAGGATATGCTCGAGAAGAGTACCGAAGGTTCATCTCTAACCGACCCATGAACTTATATTGACTTTTCGGTTTGCATTCTGAGATATCATTTACATACATGATAATTCGAAGTTGTTCAAAAATATTTTAAGAAAACTTCTCAAGATCAGATTTTGCGACAGTTTGATATTGATTTTATTTGCATCTAAATAGGGTGATTACTTAAATATGTTTTTAGTATTAGCTTACTTAAAGCCTATCACTGCAAATATTTAAATTTGATACTCTTCAAAGTTTTAAAATATTGTTCTAGTGGGGTTTTTTCTAAATGGCTTCATTAAAGATGTCAGTCATCTTATCTTCTGATTATGATTATTTATGGGAAAAAATATTTCGCTAAGTTCTTTATTGGAAAGAGTAGTTTAAAAAGCTTGTCTACGAAGCTGGATGTGAAATGCCTCCTATTCTTTTTAAATTTTTTTACAAAATAATTGATTTTGCATCGAATGTATAAGGATTATCTGAAGGAATCTTCTCATGGGCCGTGATGGCCAGGCCTCGGCTTCGGAGCCTGATTCTACCGAAGGACCGTCGTGTAGCGGCTCTGTGCACGTTAAATCCTTCTAGGCCAAACGTCCTTCCGCTGGTGTGGTGTGGAAGTTTACGGAGGGGAGGTGCCAGCTCATGTATAGTCCTCGTCATCAGACCGCGCTTCAAAATGAAGAGGTCCGTTCCAATATAGCTTTAGTGTTGCTTTAAAATAGAACGTTAATATAACTAAACGAAACGAAGCGAAAGATTGTTCTCTATTTATAATTTACAAATAACAGGAATAAATAGAATCTCACATTTAGAAGGAATGTTTTTTTAATAACTTCCTTAACAAGAAATGGACTTTTTCTTTTTTTTATACATCTATTACGCTAAAAAGTAATTTTACTTTTAACGTTTTGGTCTTATTCTTTATTTCTGATAGGTTTTTTTTCTTTGTGTGTGTGTGTGTGTGTGTGAGAGAGAGAGAGAGAGAGAGAGAGAGAGAGAGATGTCGTAAACGGTGTTGGGTAAAAAGCTGCTGCAAATTATAATATTTATAATAAAAAGTGCAAATCATAAATCAAAATCTGAACGGCGAACTAATTTTTATGTCAATCTAGGTTCATTAACATTAGTAAGAAGTTATTTTTTTAATTAGTGCTTCTGGAAAGAATGGAGGGACCAGATGGGTAAAGGTTTAAAACGTAGAGAAAACAATGAATTTAATCTCTATTTCCTTAAGATATTATAAGACACTTCCTTGCTGTTGTTCGATATTATGAATATCAAACAATATCGAGGAAATATAATAGCAATATTATTAAATATTTTGCGCTTTTTTTTACTATAATAAAAAGTTCAAATCTAGTAAATTTGCTAAAATAAATAAAAAATAAAAATAAATTTGTTTTTTTGAACCACTGTGATCAAAAAGTATCTGGAATGGATCATTTAGTATATATTATATACTAGGAATTTGTTTCAAATTTTATCATATAATTTTACGATTTATGTGGGACATCTCAACTCAAAATAATATATAATGAGACAAGAAATTTAACTTTGCCAGTTTCCCATCCCACCAGACCACCTTAAAAAATGAAGATAACAAGCTTCCAATAGGGTGGCTGGTTCTTGTCACGTGGCACCTAGTGTATCCGCGTTATTCATTAGCTTTGTTATCACTTGGTATTTTGTCCTTGAATAAAATAATCTCCTCAGTACCTTCAAGTTGTTCTTTCTGCAGTATGTTGCAAAAATCTAAGTATGAACACGTGCGCACATCGGAATTATTCTTTTTCAAAGTTTTTGTTGTTATTTATGGAGTTTTTGACACCATGTCTCTGAAACTGCTTTGAATTTGAATAATGCAAAAAGAACGAAGAAATATTATTAAAAAATTGTTTTAAAATGTTGATAACATTTTGTTTATTGAATTATAACATTTAACATTTTTATTATTAATACTTTGTAACAGCATTATTTCCAGAATGCATTGTGTTTCCAAGATAAAATCGAATGCGGTTTACAAAAGACAAAAGAAAAAAAAATCACGCTTCCTGTTACGGGTTAACCTAGTGTCTTCGAATAGGTTGGTATGGCTCAAATAGGCTTATCCATGTATGTTTGTCGATTTCCCAGTTAAGTGATTAACACTGAGCAAACAACATGCATTAAAATTTGAACGAAGAGTAAAAAAAAGAAAATATCTTTAACAAACTATTTCAAATGTCTTAAAAAGTCTTTCAAGATATTTTATGTCAAAAAAGCAATAATACTTGAATGGTATGAATTGCTTTAAAAAGATAAGTCAGATAGCCCTCCATTAGTTCATCCATTTTGTTTAATGATCAATATGTCATCATATATGAGAATTAATTTTTAGTAGTTCTGATTGAGGTGTGGAAACATTATCAAACAACACCATATATCAAGAACGGCCTGAAATTCAACAGGATAACTCATGATTAATGCTTGAGTGATAAGGCGACTTTTCAATGTTTCTTTGTTATTCATAAATATTTGACAAAAATTTTAACAAATTTAGTCCCTCAGTGTGTTTACCAGATAAAGTACCGGGTGACTTTTAAAAAAATTGTCAAGATTGAAATGTTTCTTTTAGCCATTAAATGTGAAGGGTTTCACAAAAACGATTTTAATGCATATTTTTTTGGTAAAATGCTGGCAATAACGCGGTGCACTTACAGGATATTACTTTAAACGATATGTAATAAATATTGACCAAAATATTTATACCTTTTAGGATAATTTTTCCGAAACTTATTGTTAACATTTTATAATTAATATAAAATCATTCTTCAGAGTCTGTTAATTATTTAAATAACTTCAAGTATGAGACGTTATCAAACTTTTATTTACTTTTTAACTTTCATTTAATTGTTGTGCTTCTATACGCTGACTGATGAAAATAAATTCGTAGATGATTTTTCAGATTCGGAAACCAACAAGATTCATGTGTTTAAAGTTTATCAAAATCCAAGTTTGAATGAGGTCGCGGTGGTCTGTTGGTAAAGTCTCGGTTTCGGAACTGGAGGGCTTCAGGTTCGATACCCGATTCCACCAAAAGAAATGTCGTGTAAGCGGATCTGGTGCAGATTAAATCCGTCGGGGCCAAACGTCTTCCGCGGGTGTGATGTGAAAGTTTTGAGAGGGGTTACCAGCTCAGGTGTCGCCCTTTTCATCTGACCACAGTTTAGAATTACGAGGTCCGTCCCAAAACAGCCATATTATTGCTTTAAAAGCGGGTCGTTAATATAACTCACCTGACCTAAATTAACCCATTACATATTCACATTTGTATAACTATACAAAATTATTCTTCAGAATATTTTTTAAATAGGTTCAAGTATTAGAAGTTATCAAACTTTTAATTACTTTTATCTTTCAGTGAATTATAGTGTTTCCATACACACAGACAGATAGATGAACATATATTCATAGATGATTTTTCATATTCGGAAGTTCTTAAGATTCATTTCTTTAACATTTAGCAAAATCAAGGCTAAATTTGTTTGGTAATTATATTACTTTCTCAAAGAAAAATGTAAGTTTATATGAGTCAGTAAAAATGATCTGACATTTAGACGGAAACTCTAAGCATTACGCTTGGCTTCCAACATTCTTCTCGAAGATTAACTCCGGAGTGTCAAAGAATTTTTAAAGAATGTACAAAATATGAATAGGAATTGCAGCTAGTAATAAAATATTTTGAACTTCATTCACGGAAAGAAGATTTTAATAAATCCTTTGAATATTTTATATTGTTTTCAAAAAAAAAATTCACGCCTCAAAGATTTTTTTACTTTTTATAGAAAACATATTCAACTGAAAAATTGTTTTTTTTTAATGCATTTCTCACCTTACCAAAAAATAAGCTTTAACAATAAAAAATTTTTAAAAAAATTATTGAATTGTGTTAGTTAAAATTTTGATTTCTTACTTTCAAGATAAAATTTTCAACGTTTATTTAGTTATCTTATAGCATATCAGCAAGTGATATATATGCCAGTACATCTTAAGTGACTTGTTTTGATAATGTTTTCTGTTGGTGAACTAATTTTCATTTCTGAGCTGAGGAATATATGAAATTTTTTTAGTTAAGTTTCCGAGTTCAAGAAAGGATGATATTATAAATTTTCGATATTCCCATTTTAGTTCATTTTTCTGGTAATTACAGAAAGAAAAGTTTTTCGAAAAAAAATGATACAAATTGGGAAGACTATACATTTATGCTTCTGCCATGGTCATACTTGGTGTATGAGTCCAAACAATTTATTTTTCGAATTTCATGCTACAAAAGGAAGCTTATATAACAAATGAATAGGTAGAATAGCTTCATTTTCAATTCTAAAAATTCTTTCTGAACAATTCGATTCCTTGTGGCGCATTTTTTTTTAGTTTTATCTACGAAATTATATATAATTTTGCTATCATCAAATATTTAATCTTGGAAATCTTCCTGGTTTACAGCTTTTACTTTTTTTTAAAAAAATATTTGAAAAGTGATAACTTTTAACAACATCTTTACTTTGATACCATTTCTCAAAAGGGGTCGTTTAAAATTTTATAATTGATATGAACAAAAAGGATTGTAAATGAAATAGCAATTAAAACCCAAGTTGGTACCTTGAATATCTAAGATTTATGCTGAGACCTTCAGTTCTTTTTTACTTTCTGATATATAGTCCGAAGTGTAGAGAAAGCGTTATTATCGTCAGAAAATTAGAACTCGAAATTTTGACCTATCTCTAAGTTTTAGACCTCTCCGAGTTCGAAAAATTAATTTTTAAAATAATGTCTGATTGTCTGTAACAAAGATAACCCAAAAACGCCTGCAAAAGACACGTGATATTTATTACATGGTTTTATACCAAATTTGTAAGTTTCTTTCAAATTTTGAGCAAAATCTAATCGGAAGCGGCGTTTCCGAACGGCTCGAATGTAAGTTAATACGATAATTACAAAACGGAAAGAGCCAGATTAATAGCTTTTAGCACACATTTTCATCTACAATGTACAATTTATCTTTCATGAAATTATATTTAAAAAGCATATTTTATCGAATATAAACTTCCTTGCTGTTGATGCATCCTGACAAATACTATGTAGCTCGTAACATTGTATCTTAATTGCATTGTAAAAGTTTCTGAAAATTTTAAATGACGTTATTTTTTCTATCGTATAACTTTTCAATGAGTACAAACTACTTAATCGCCATATATTATACTTCAGGAAAACGCATTGCATTCCGTTCCAGAATCTCTTACAGATCTATCCTTTCATTCATGTTGGCATTGATTCAAGAGTACTATATTCTTCTTCTTTACATAATATTTGTATTTATTATCAATACATAGCTAAGCCTTCTTTTCCAAAACTGAAAGCTCTAAAACTAATAAAAGGATAAAAGCTCTTTTATTATTTTTTGATCCAGAAAGATAAAGCACATTACAGCATTTATTAGTTTATATTCGCATAAACGTCTTTCTTTGAAAGTTGAATAATCTTTACTTAAACTTTAATGACTTCTTGTCCAAGAATGGCATTAGCCATGTTTTATTCCGGCATTGAATTGTAAAACTTTGGCAGTCATTTGTTAATGTGGTGATATGTTTAAATTTCCAGGATGCAAATATATTAAAGCTTTGGAGTATTTCATGGTAATTTCATGATTCCTTTTCAGAAAATGCCACTCGGGAATGTCATGCCAACGGCACTTGGGCGGCACGCTCCGATTACTCTGAATGCCGACCGCTGGAGCAAAAGGACGAATCTTTTGAGGTAGGACGATATTTCAATTACTGCTCATTGTTGTGTTTTAAGTGCTGCAAATCTGGATTTCTAGAAAACTTGCTGGATACTTCTAAGCCTGATGCGTTGTTTTCTGATAATGACTATGAGACATTTGCATATTTAATTCTATTGACTAAGTTTCCTTATTTTTCAAAAGTATTATAATCTCGTAAAATCTTTAAAATGTTAAGTTTAAATAGCATTTTCAATACAATTCAGGAATTTAAATGTTATTAATCTCAGCTAAATAAATGAGTGTTATTTTATTTATCCAAACTAATTGTATTAATTTATAACTTGTATAAACTCTATGATAAAATATCAAGTCATACCATTCGAGTGTTACATCTCATAAAATTAACATCATAAAATTTTCTTGAATTTTGTGTAATGAATTATTTTGCATGGCATAACATATTCATAATTTTTCGCAATTCTTTGGAATTTTCTGCAATTTAAAGTCCTTTTTATGCGAACTTTCATGGAATTTGAAAGTATATACATAGGAAAACTCGAACCTTCACGGGTTTCCAATTTCCGGCAACTTGGTGGCAGAGTGTCTTAACACAGTGGCAGCAGGCTCGAGATTCGAGTTTTTAAAAATCCGTGTTATTGTACAAACTGTCAAATAGCAAGTACTGGAATGTATTCTATTTACAAATAATTATTTATCTGAGATTCAAGCATTTTCATACCTAAATCAAAATGATAAGATAAAGGCATTTTTTTATATTTTGGATTTATCTCACAAAAAAAGGAGGGAAATGTTTAATAAAAATAAGAAAAATAAATTTATAAATTCATTTTAAATTGCTTTATTGATTGATTATTAATCTCAACACCTTGTTATTTAATTTTAATTACCTTAAATGGAAAGCGTACTTTTTTGTTTATTACATATCTAAATACAACATTATTAAAAACGTTTACCATAATATTTGGTTTTGAAATTTTTATATGAATTATCAGAAAAATAATATAGTTAACTTCTTTTTTGCATTTAAAGATTAAGTCTGTTAAAACATTTTAAGTTATCGTGAAGTGCTTTTCAGTTTTCATCCTCTGAAATCATAGATTCATTATTATTTACGTGCGAATGTAAAAATTTAATTTAGTACCCGGGGTACGTAAATAAAAACAGCTAATTTATGTAACGTAGAGATCAGTTAATAATTTTATAACTTAAAATCAATTCATAATTTTGATATTTTCAGTTATTTTTAAATTCTAACTATGATCCAAGAATGCTGCCAAATTGCTTATTACATATTAAATATACTTAGTTTACATATTCTTTCATTATTTTATTCTTCAGGAGCTGATTTTTACATATTTTATAGTTTTATATTCGTAATTTGCTATTATCGAAATTATTTATGCATAAATTAGAGGACTATGAATTTAATTTTCTAAAGAATTAAAACAAATTAGCTAAATCGTATATTATTATTTAGCTTCTTTTTTCTGTTATTTTTTCAAATAGAGTGCAAATTGTTTTTGAATAAATAAGATGTACAAAAATTATTTAAATCTTTATAGAATGATTATGATAAAGAATTTTTAAAAATATATTTTGGATTAAAAACTTTTGGCAACAACTTATTACTTGAAATGGGAAATATCATCTGCTACTTTCAAATTTATTCTTTCAAAATATTGCATTCAAACAAGCTGTGGATGGAAGGATATGATTTTGAATATTTACCAAAGAGAAATATTCATATTCCCTCATTCAAAAACTTTTCGAAATATATGATATTAAATTTCTGAGTAAAAATAAGCAACATTAATAATCGAAAAAAGAGAAAACGTTTATCATCAATCTAAAAATGTGTTAACATTGTCTATATAACGAAATTAAATACAAAATGTATGAATGAATACTTGAAATTATATTAAGATTATTTTAAAATGCAAAGTTTATTTTAATTATAATTCATCAATTCTTAAATTTCCAATTCTTTTTATCACTAGACTAAATAAAATTCAAAATATTTTAAATCGGTTATAAGATTTTTGAATGATCTTGAAAAATTGCTTTATTTATCCTAATAAATAGGGTCGCTTTCGTTTGATAAAAGTTTTTCACATCAAATATGATACGCGCAATTTTCTCGCAGAGTCTTTTTAAGAAGCGACAATTTGACAGTTTAGTTAGTGAATGATTTATGCATGTTTCAATTTTTTAAAAAGATCTTTTTCAGTTTCATTTTTCGCATAAATGGGTTCTTTCTAAGTGATTATTCAAAGCACTCTTTTGATCTTAAATTATCATCTTTCGTGCCTTCCAGTTTAATTAAAAGAACTCTCTTTTTTGAAACTGAATTTTTTCTTTAGTGAGAACATTGCATTTTTTCACTGAATCTCTAGAAATGGAAAATATTTTAAAAGAAACTGAAAAACATTTCGTTAGAGAAATCAAAAGAGTTCTTTTTTCATCTTTTGTAGGATATGAAGAGGCCCAAAACTAAATTGATAATAACTACATTAAAGTTCAAATTCTAAGCATTGGTTTTTTTCCATAAATATGAATGCAAATAACGATTTTGTAGATATTCTGTCATTATTGAATAATCATTTCCTTATTGAATATTGAGTTGGCAAAAAAAATCTGGTTAAGAAATGTTATAATATATTAATTTGCGAAATCGTTTCAGTTGTGAAATCTGAGGATCCATTCTTATGCAGATATGTCAACGAACTGTAAATTGGATTTATTTTTATCGATTAAGTCGTCAAAAAACACTTATGGATTAATAGATATTTCCTTTAGTATTCACATCCCCCTCTCTCTGAAGGACATCTGTATATTTCAAATAATCGAGAAATGCCAAAAAATACAATGCTTCATCTCAACCATTCGTCCGATTTTGGCGATTCATTTTTTTTTGTATGAAATATCTTGACTGCTGTGTATATCATCAATGATCTTCTAATTTCGATAGAAATTTCAGATCATTATTTCACTGTACATGTAAGGGAAAATATCAAGACACAGTATAACAGCAACAAATTATCGATTAGATCAACTTTAGCAGTTTTGTATCATAGGAAAGTTCATGTTCCTAGAAACAAAATCATTGACTTTTACCTCCATACCAGCTTCAGTTATCGGGAGATGATCCCTCCCCCCCCTCCCTCTCCCAGACACTTTAACAAGGTCCCCAAAGATGGACCGATTTACCAGAATATTTAAAATCATCAGGAAAATAACAGAGCCATAAAGTGTGAAAGTTCCTGATCTATGTCAATACCATTATATGAGCGTCTTTGATTCCTCTATATTTCCCCGGCCAAAAGAACTATCAGAATTACAACTTCACTGTTGAATCGCTATGAGGAAAATTGACAACAGAGTTCCATATCACAACAACTGTAACAAATTCTCAAATTTGTAATCCGTTTAAAAGCTTATCAATGGATTTCTGTCTCTTCCTATTACTAGTTTCAATCGATATAGAAAATCTCAAAAGCTAATATTTCACAGCTTATTCTCTCTACGGAGGAAAACTTCAATAGAATCTCTATCTATCCCTATCTCCCCTGCAATATCAATTTCGCCAAATCATTAGCAAATGATGCCCCTAGATACTTCATCATGAACCACCTCTTCCACTATCTTGTATTTCGAAACGCATCGAGACAAGGTAATATTTTAAATACATTTGGCAATTCGACAACTGAACCTATTTCGCCAATTTATTTCCCCACTTTTCAAGAATAGCTAACCGATCAGGAGGTTCATTTATTAGTGAAGTAAGATTTAAAATAGTCTTTTTTAGTTGGGATAACGAAATGAATACAATTGTGGCAACAGCGTTTCGCGCCCGTGCCCTAAACTTTGTGTCACACGTGATGCATGATTGGAAAAAATTCAAAACTTTTTTTCCTTCAATTTATCTTGTCTTAACGTTATAGAATACTATTTCTTTTTAACTTAAGTTTATTCACACTTTATCTTGTTATGATTGGTAAAGATTTATTTTATTAACATAAATGAAGACCTGTGAAGTCAGTTCAATACGCAACGGAGACGTATTTATATGCATATAACCCTCCAAATGGGTAACCCTAGTGGCTAATTTTAATAAACTAATAAGTAATAATTTCAATTTTTAAAGTTTTCAAAATTAAATTGAAAAATTTAGCATTAATTAAGTAAGTAATTATCTGAACAGAAAAAAAAATAGATCTAACAGAAAAAATTAAGCAATTAATTATTCTCATATAAACCTGAATTTTTTTTCTGATTTTTCTGATTTCAGAATCCTGGATGATATTTTTGAATCTAAATTAAAGAGAATCGCATTTGCGCTCTTTCATTTTGAGAAATAGCATTGATGAATGGTTTATTCAATTCAAATCTCACGTTACTCTTTCTAGAATTTCTGTTAATAAAAGAAAAAAAAACTTTATTATTTATTTTTTTAAGTTATTCATATGTCTCGGATATTATTCGTAATCCGTGTAATGACGGCATACGTGGCATTCTTAAATCCAGAATTTTAAGTCTTTTTTCTTTTTTTGCGCGTACTCCCCCAAGATTTTTAGTTAGGTGAAAAACGACCCTCTATCTCTACTATTGCAAAAGACGAGGAATTTAGCTGCAAGAAAGGTTAGTATTGTTAATATTTGTTATTTGAAATTTTTAGAAAGTTGCTTATATATAAGCAAAAGTAAATACACTGGATAGAATGATTAAATGTAATATTTTGAATACATTTTAGCAATTGAGAAACAATTTGATTGATAAGAAAAGATAAAATAAATAGAAATGATGTAAAAGTCAACTCTATCTATCTACGAAACGGTGGCGAATAAATCGGCGCAAAGTGTCAATCAATAGAAAGATAAATGGAAATAAAAGAAACAAGATACACATAATCATTTCTTCTCCCGTATCAACAGAGCAAAATAGACATAAAGTAACGTAATAAAGGAGAAAGGATGGATAACTTGCGGAAACACAACGAAATAATAAAATCACAGCCACCAATGATTGAGATGATAAAAAGTCCTTTTGTGTACATTGGCAGAAAATAAATTAAAGATATTTAATTAAGAAAAAGAATCGATATTTTTTATTTAAAATATTGCAAAAAGAGAGTAATTTCAAATAGGGTCGCACTACACATATTATTTAACTGAGTTTTGTGTTATATTGTATTTAACTATGTACATATCATTTAACTATGTATTAAGTGTGTTACATAGTAGGAAAACATGACATCATTTTCTTACACAATTTGTAAATGGAATGGATTGGTTCATTAGAAGCTTAATAAATATATTAAAGTTTTAAAGTAAGTTTTAAATCACAACTTAACGTAACGTTAAGTAACGAAATAAACAGGGATAAAAAGGATGGATAACTTTCGGAAACGCAAACAAATCAAAGAAATAATAAAATCACAGCCACCAATTACTGAAGTGATAAAAAGTCTGTATATGTATTTAAGATATTTAATTAAAAAAATAAAGCATATATTTTATCCAAACTATTGAAAACTCGAATAATTTCAATTACGGTAGCATTTATCTTATACATGGCACTGCACGTATTATTTAGCATTGTGTGTTACGTTTGCTTTAACTTTGTGTTACATTTGCTTTGTGTTGTATCATCTTGTGTTTGCTTTAACTTTGTGTTACATTTACTTTGTGTTGTATCATCTTGTGTTTGCTTTAACTTTGCGTTACTTT
>JAPMOR010052380.1:117246-131111 GCA_026543865.1 Argiope aurantia | reverse complement strand
TTAACTTTGTGTTGTATCATCTTGTGTTTGCTTTAACTTTGCGTTACATTTGCTCTATGTTGTATCAGCTTGTGTTTGCTTTAACTTTGCGTTACATTTGCTTTGTGTTAAATTGTAGGGTAGGATAGCATAGCATCATTTTCAAATGCAATCTGTAAATGGAACTGATTGGGTCATTAGAAGATTAATAAATGCATTAAAGGGATAAAGTAAGTTTTAAATCTCATTTCATTTTCTCCCATTAAATGACCCGAATAATAATCATATAAGTATAGAGACATTTTTTAAGCATATTTCCAACAAAATTAATTGAATGAATAAATAATGAAGTTAAATTAAACATGAAATGATCTTTAAATCTCGCTAAATATTACGCATGCCATTACAAGCTTCAGCTAGCAAACGTTCATTAAAAGAATACGTGTCGGCTGGGTGCAGAAAAAAATAATTAAAATGTATAATTAGTACTAAAATAAGAGATAAAATTAAATCAAACATTGAAAGAAATTACAAGACTGCTCGTTAATATTGAAAGTACTTTTGCTACGTAATTATAAACAAAAGTAAATATGTTTGGAGAAAGCAACTTAACTTTAACGGCGTTAATCATAGATTTTCGTTTATTAAAATTTAAGGAAACTGATGCATGGAAAACCGGGCTCTGGTGTGAATGAAAACCGTTCTTTTTTATTTCAAGATGATGTAAAAAAAATTATGCAATGACATGCTCCGAACTTGTAAGTGATAAACTTTAATCCCCCATTTCACTACTTTTAGGAGGAAGTTGCTTTTTATAGCGAACTTAATTTTTCTAGGTTTAAAGAACATTTATGCCAAATTTTTTTCGTCAACGGTTGTGGAATTGCAAGCAAACATATTCAATTTTATAAAGAGAGTTTATTGCTATTTGGCGTTTTTTTCAAAAGCAAGGGCATAAATACCCACTAGACTTTATACCTTCAATTTCCTTTTAGCCTATTATATATGAAAAAGTCATATACTAAAAATGTAAAAAAAAAAAACCCCTTTAAATCTCATTGAAAGTATTCAATGAATAGCACGTGATTGAAGTCAATGGGGCACATTCTATAATTGAATAGATTTCAATATTTCTGACAGTTTTTTTTTTTTGTCCTTCTTTAGGCACCAAAATTGTCCCTGGTGGTCCATATTTGAACTATGTATTGCAGAAATATTTTTCCCATTGTCTATATTACGTATATTCCACGTGTCATCAAAGTCCGATAGGCAGAGCGGGTTTTTTGAATTCCGATCCGTAGTGATCGGTGTAGTTGATATTTTCTTGTACTCTTCAAAACATGGCTATTAAATAAAAAATGATGGATAATTTACGTTGAATGTGATGATCAAGTGTAGCTGAAACCCTGGGTTAACAGGTTTTTGAATTTTATTTCAAAATTCTTTAGCCTCTTAGAAGTTTTGACTTTCTGAAGTATAGTTGTGGCAGAAACGCCCACTTGTTTGGGTAGCCATTTTGTTGTGTGTTTACCATGTAAGAAACTACTTTCGATATCTGCGTTTAGTGCATGAACTATTTGCAGGACTCGGATATTGTCCTACTGTATCCAAAGATTTCTTTATTGTGCAGACTCTTATTTTGTGGTTTTTTACCAATTTTAAATTCCAATTTATGGAAAGTGTCCATAAATGTGTTGAATATTAGTTGACAACAAAACTGTTTGGAAAATTTCAGTTCTCTTGAGTGCATCTAATTAGTAGAAATTCTTGTTACATTTTAGATAGTTTTTTTATTACTAAAAAAATTTATTGAGATTTTTTGGACAGTTTTTTACATGCGTTTCTAATAATTCAAATTTAAAATTGGGAAAGTTTTCCAAATATTTCGTTAAAAGCTTGCTTAAGCTTTACTCACTGTTGCACTAGAAATTTAGACTTCGTGAAAAAATGGAATCAGACATAAACAAGACGGATAGAGAACACTTTGCTGATGATAGCGATATTCTAACTGATGATGAGAATTTATTTTACTCTCCAAAGGGAGCGGGAATGATAATCCCCGATACACCAACTCCAATTAAAGGATTTAAAGGATTGACACATAAAGACTTTAAGAAATCATCAGATTCTGATTCAAATGAGATAATTTGAACCGTCAATGCAGACGGACAGCAAAATACAAATGGCCACAAAACGGAAAAAGAAAAATGTGAAAATGAAAACAGGGGAAAATCGTCCTAAAGATAAAAGACCGTGCATTCCTAGTAAAGGCAATGAGAAAGAAAGAAATGATGGTATTGCAAATGATAAAAAGGCAAAGAATATGGATGCAAGTGATAACGAAATAATACTAGAGGAAAATAAGCAACCCTTTGGTCCATTGGGAATATTAGAAACATTTTAAAATATTATCAATAAATATAGGATTGAGGGTAATGCGGCTGAAGAATTGAGAGACTTATTTTTGAATGTTTTGTCAAATTCTTCTGTAACCAAAATGAATTCAACAGATGATAATCATGGACCAACAATCGCAAATGTGGTTAAAAATCTCAACAGTGATGGCATAGTGAGAAAAAAAATTCCATTAAAACCAGGTTTAACTTTTATTAAAAGGATCCAAGCCTCCAAAAAGCTGTTGGTGGCGGAAGGCAGGAATCAAATTCAACAAAAAATAATACATGCGAATGAAAACGATAATAAAACACCATTGTTAAGACCTAAATCAAATCTGCCTACACTGGTGGTTAGACCAATTACAGAGGCAATTGACTCATCGATTAAAATGAGAAAGACATTAGAAGCGAATACCAGCCCAAAGGGGATGGAAATTAAAATTTTAGGTTTGAAGCCAGCAATGGGAAATGGTGTTCTGGTTCAAGTTGAAACACCGAAAATGGTAATAAAGTCAAAAGATGCAATGAACAGTCATACAAATTTGCAAAATGTATGCAAGGCTACTACTCCACAGATAAGAATGCCTCAAATCATTATTTATGATGTGGAAAAAAGTGAGAGACCCAGGGAGAAGGAGGAATTGGATTTTCTCAATCAAATCAAGCTAAGCAATGACATAGTAGGTAATATGCGGGTTCTGTTTAGGAAAACAGGAAGAGGTAGCTCGTCTCACTGGGTTATAAGTTTGGACCCGAAAGTGTTCCGAATAATTAAAGATAAAGCAAGATTACAGTGTGGTTTCGGATCGTACAGATTTAGAGAATTTGTGGAACCCCTTAGATGTTTTAAATGTCTCAAATATGGGCATGTTCGATCTAAATGTATGCAAAAAGTAGATAGCTGCTCCAAGTGCTTGGAAATGCATAACTATAAAAATTGCACAAAGCAAACTCCAGAATGCAGAAACTGTAAATAGTATCGCAAAAGAACAAAAATTATTATTCGAAAGGATCATATTGCAACATCGGAGAATTGCCCTGCATTTATCAGAGTTGATTAAGCAAACGAATTATGAATAATAAGCCTTTCAATGATAATTCTTGGCGTGTTATTCAACATAATATAGGTCGGGGTAAATATGCGACAAAGGAACTCCCAAATTTATTTGGGGACAATATTCCAGATGTTTACTTGTTACAAGAACCATATACAATGAAAGGAAAAATAATAGGACTTCCCCTAGGATGGAGAATAATTTCTCACCCTTATGGGAAGGCGATTATAGCAGTAAGAAACCAAGATATTTCTGTTTTGACAAGATTTACTAGCGAAAACATAGTAGCAGCCAATTTATCAGTGGGGAATAGTGAAATTACTGTGGTATCGGCATACTTCCCACCGACTCACAATAAAGAAGAAATCTGCAGAGAACTTGGAAATCTGTTTGAACAGTTAGGGATATCATCCATACTTATTGGAGATTTCAATCTTCATAGTCATCTGTGGGGAAATAAAATTCCCGATCATAGACCACAAGATGAAGTCGGCTCGTTCATAGAGTTCATCTTTAAGAAGAACCTTGTTATTTTGAATGATCCAAACTCATTGCCAAAGTTTCAATCTGCACGCGGAAGAAGCTGGATTGATGTCACCTTATCAACTAAAGACCTGTATAACAGAGTAATGGGCTGGAAGGTAATCCGAAGTACTCTGAGTGACGATGGCCTTTTGGATTTTCAAATTAATATGGGTGACAAAGTTTTTTCAGCAGAAAAATTTAAATTAAGCAAGTGGAAAATTCGAAAAATTAGTTCTCAAGTGGCTGAAAAATATGCTAATATAAGCGAAACAATGCAAAGGATAAAAACTAAAAAAGATTTAGAAGTATGGGTAATAGAATTTACAGAATTCATTCAAGGAATTAGCCAAAGATCAAACAGTAAAGAGACAAATCTTCTCAGGGTCCCCTGGTGGGACACTGAACTGGAGAAACAAAGAAAACTGACAAGAACCTTGCGCCATAGATAACCAACGATGTAAAAACACTGAAGAGAGAATGAAGAGAAGACAAATTTATAAAAAAAATGAATCAATATACAGAGGAATGTTAAGAAAGAAAAGTATTGAATGCTTTGAAAAGTTATGTAGCGAAATAACGAAAATGAACCCTTTTGAGCTACCTTATAAATTAGCGGCAGATAAAATGAAAAGGAAAACAGTTTTGCATGGTGTCAAAAAACAGGATAGAACAAAAACCAAAAATACAAAAACTATTGAAACTATTGTGAGATGCCTTTTCAAAGAGGAACAGTCTCAACAAGAGAGTAAAAAGCAGAAGAAATTGAGGAAAAGTATTGAGTTATATAAAACAAAAGAAAAAGATAAAATATTAACAATTAATGAAATAAGAACAACGATTAATAAAATGGCTAAAAAGAAAACACCTGGATTAGACAACATCCCGATGGAGATGCTTGCTGAAATTAAAAGAAAGAATCCACTCATACTTTTAGAGTTATACAACAAGTGCCTAGAATTAGGTGTGTTCCCTAATCAGTGGAAGGTAGCAAAACTGATTTTAATTCCTAAAACTAATAGAGACTTAGAGGATCCTAAATCCTATCGACCAATTTGTTTGCTAACAACAGCAAGTAAAATCTTGGATAAACTGATAACTCAAAGAGTACAGCACTTATTAACGGCACAAAATAGAGGCTGCATCATGATCAACATGGTTTTAGATATAACCACTCTTGTGAAACAGCCCAAAATGCACTATGGAGTAAAATAAAAGCTGCGATGAATCAAAAACTAAAAACAACAGTTATATCTTTGGATGTAGCTGGAGCGTTTGATTCAGTATGGAGGAAAAACATTTTATATGCCCTTATAAAAATGAATTGCCCGAGCAATCTTTTTGAAGTGATTAAACATTACTTAAATGAAAGGAAATGTATTTACCAAGATGGAGAGAATAATTGGGAATTTTTAATGGATAGAGGAGTGCCACAGGGCTCATTCAGCGGACCGTTATTCTGGAACTTGGTTATGAATTCCGCATTTAAAATCAATCTTCCAGTGAACTGCTTTATACAGGCATATGCCGATGATGTGCTACTAATAATCTCGGGAAGAACAAAAGATGAACTGGAAATTAAAGGAAAACAAATCATTCATAGGCTAGTAAAATGGGGCAAAATACATAAACTTGAGTTTAATTAAAGGAAAACAATTCAAATGCCTATAATTTGGAGAACGTTTAAAATTAACAGATCCACCTAATATAAAAATGGGCAATAATAATATAAATGTGTCAAATCAAATTAAATACTTGGGAGTTACATGGGACAGTAAATTGACATTTACGTCGCATTTTAGTAAGGTCAAGAAAAAAGTGGATGTATTAACATATAAACTAGTGACAGTTGCGGATAGATTTTATGGAAAAAGGAAATACCATCTAAGAAGAATCTATACTGGAGCTATTGAGCCATTTGTTCTTTTCGGGCACGGAGCATGGGGACATAGGCTAAATCTAAAGAAAATCAGAGAAACGTTCAATTCAATCCAACGACGCCCTCTCATCATTATGTCTGGAGCATATAGAACCATTTATACAGAAGCCCTTCAAGTGATAGCGGGAATTTTGCCAATGGACCTCAGAGCAACAGAAATTTTCTCTAAATTTCGAATAAGAACTTCTAGTTATAAAGTTAAAATAGGAAACAAATGCTTCAGCAAAAAAGATTATGAGATGTGTTTTGACAAGTTCGAACAACATCCTGCAGAATGGTTTATTCAGGGTTTTCAAATGAAAATCCCAGATATGGATGGAATAGAAATTTTTACAGATGGTTCAAAAGATGAAAATAAAGTAGGAGCTGCAATAGTAGTATACTACTATGGGAAAGAGATCGATAAAAGTCTTGTGAAATTATCGTGCCATGCCACAAGTTTCCAGGCAGAAGTGCAAGCTTTAAAGATGGCCATTGAATATTGTGAAAGGGTGGAGGACGGACAGAAGTGCTCAATTTTTTCAGATTCTCTGTCAGTCCTACAAGCCATACAATCATCTCACAATTGTAATAAGGAAATATGGACGATAAAAGAAAAGATAAAAAGTGAAAAAACTAACAAGTGGATAGAGTTGAATTGGGTTAAGGCCCATATTGGGATATATGGTAATGAAAAGGCGGATCAATATGCAAAGTTGGCGGCACAGAAAGAGGGTGTTGATATGGTTGTCCCAAAATCAAATAGTGTCTTAAAATGGGAATTAAGAGAAGAAATAAAGCTGAAATGGTTTGACAGGTGGTATATGTCCAAAAACGGAAGAGTAACTTTCGATTTTATTCCTAATCCAGAAATAAAAATAAGAAGATACCATCCACTGAAAATTCAAATTATATCTGGACATGGGAGATTTCCTTCACATTTCCAAAGATTTGGAAGAATGCAGGACACTAAACGCATTTGTGGAGGAATCGGTACTGTTTACTACTATTTAAAGGAATGTATTGAAATCTCGGAGTTAAGAAAAAATCTGAAGATTATAAATAATGACTTAAGCACAGTACTGATGGTACCAGATAATCTTAAAATTCTAAAGGACATGATGTCAAAAATTGTCAGTTTTTTACCAACTATTTGAGAGTTTGTAGATAAGGAAATAGGACAGTAATTGACCAATTTGTGACCAATTACCTCGAAGAGAATGACAGTTTGACAAACCAGTCAATGCAAGGATGGACAATGCTAAAGATAGCAATCGGCCACTGTAAATCCTGTCGATACTGCTACGTTCAGTGGTGGCGGGGTGGTCGGCTGTACGCAAGAAGAAGAAGGCAGAGCGGGTTTATAGGAGGGTCTGAATAGGATCACTTTAATTACAGCCACTATGTATATATTATATGTGCTAAAAGATTTTAGTAAAAAAAATCTAAATAAGCTGTATCAATAAAAAGAGACAAATAAAGAGGAAAGATAGATCTTCTCCATTTCGATTTTTAAAAGTAATAAGAAATTATTTCTATCTTATGCATATAAATACTTACCAAAAACATTCATACGATAATCCTAATAAAATGTAAAAGAAAATTTCAATCTTTGATTGAATTTAGAATTTTTTAATAATAAATGTTTTATATACGCAGTTATTGTCTTCTATTCCCTCTATTCTTCGTTCCGCCAGAACGACATTTAAAACACCCCTTGAAGTACATAATCAACGTTTGTCGCAAATTCCTTTTACCCTTACATTTGAGTCACGAGTCCGGAATTGTCCTAGTGAGGCATATGTCGGACAAGGCGTTTAGAGGTGTGTCCGATCTCACAGGGTAAATGCTATGACCGTCCCTCGATTAATACAGACGGAAATTGGGAATTAAGTTCCAATGTTTATGACAAAATACCAATTTTTCGCAGTCCTTTCAGTAGAAAGAAATTCCATTATTGGAGAAATGATAATTTGAAACTGCTCTGCATAGTTCTCCAGAGTTTAATGTAATGACTGTCCAAACGATAGTATAGGCGCAAACTGACACTGAAAGTCTAACGAAATACGGATCGCTTCCCAACCTTTCCTGTAGGATCTTTCAATAGAGTGAAGATAATTTGGCACCGCGCTGCTAAGCTTTTGGATTTTAATATAGAGACCATCTTTCCGAGAACATATGTGCAAACTGACAATAAAGACGTCACGGCCAAACTACCAGCCACTTCTCAACAATTACCTTAAAAAAAGTATTTCCATTATCAGACTAATTTTATTCGGCACTGCAACTTTTCATCCATGAACTATTTGGGCTCCTGAATGATGTGGAACATTAATATAACTGCCCTAAAATTTTAGTGCATATCATGAAAATCTAGGGGGGGGGGGAAACAAAAAATTTAATCACCATTATACCAATAAACATATGGTCAAATAAATATCAAAATTAACCTAGATGTTTAAAAAATCGTGATTTTTCTCAATATATTGATTAAAGTATTGAAATTCATATCCAAATGATACAAAAATGTCAGCGAAATTAATAATCAAATTTTGCTTTCTAAAAGACGCTATAGATTCACTTAAAAAGTAACGCTCAATATTCCTGTGAATCAATTGCAAAATGATAATTTATTATAATTTAATATAATTTTTATTATAATTTCCCCATTATAAATGGATGCAAGTTCGTTTGAAATAATAGTTTTTTTAAAGGATGCCAGTTTTGTAGCTAGTGATTTTGATATTTCCCCTTGAAGTAAGAAAAAATATCATCTGAAACAAAAGCGTTGTTTCGAAAAACTTAGATCCTAAAATATTTAGAAAACACTTAAAGTTCGAAAGCATTTTCTTTCTTTCTTTTTTTGGACAAATTTAATAAATCGCTTTATATACATTATCAAAAATATAAAAACAGAATACTATAAAAAATTATTAATGACTTGAAAGTAAATTTACTTTAAAACTTTACTAGACAGATAAAGTGGAAAAACTATTTATAAAAGATATTATTTTTCATCCCGAGGTTCGCTCGAATGAAAAATAGAGCGTACTGAGAAATAAATGGAGTATACTAAATATATTTTTTTCATTAGTTAAAAGTAACACTCTTTAGTATCATTAACATTAAAAAATATTTAGTTATAAAAATACGTTGCTATGTGTATACTTTATTACTTAATTAAATGTATTATAGTTTTTTAAACTAAATTATAATAAAATCTAATATATTTTCCCAATATCCATTACCGAAATACATTTTGAAACACAAAATTATTCATCTTATATTAACGTCAGACTACCAAGCAAAAAAATTCATAACGGTCGAAATTTTATTATATTTGGATTATATTTAAACAGATCGTTTCTTTTTAAAAGACGCGATATCTTTTTGAACCAGCGGGAGTAGTCTCCCAAAAAATTTCTCGCATACTCTCTAATAAAATTTTCATCACGAGTCACGAGGAATCATTATTAGACTTCATTGTCTGTATTTCCTTCACAGAAAAAAATCCCTTTTTTAGAATCCCTGCCTGAAGGTGACCCTTGAAAAAGTCTTCAGGCCAGATTCTTTTTTTATATTTTTTATTTGGTTTAATTTTTATTTGTTTTATTTGATTTTTCTATTAACTTGATTTTAATACTTTTGTATCAATTCATCTGTGTTTTAGAAGTAGCTGCATTTGCGTTGTCTAAATACTATGAAGTTTTTTCCTGTTCCTTTTTAGGTTTTAATTTGAATAGGAAAAAATTTTTAGTTACGACTTCGAAACTGTTTTGTTTCGTTTTCAAACTATTTCTTACTTTAGATTGGTTACCTCATTTATATATATATATATATAATGTGTGTGTGTAATGATATTTTAAACTCTTAATTTAACCAAATTAATTTCCAAAAATTTATCTAAATTTAGTCCATAGTAAAATATTCTCTTATTTCCTGATAGCATTCCGCCTATGAAGCTGTGTAAAAATTACTGCGCAATCAAATCTACGTATCAAATGAAAGTGATCCCTTCGGTGCCTTAGCCAAGATGTCAAATTTCAAAACGTGTATTCAATTGGCGCGTAGCCGGAAATCCCATGTTATATAAGACTAGTGATCATTTGTTTCGTCCCTTTTTCTTACTTCTACTTTTGTGCCGCGCTGTAGATGCTTGTAAATGATAATGCTTTCCCGGAGGGTATATTAAAGAGAATTAAAAATGCAAAGTCTCTTCACTACTACGTAAATGAAGTGTGTTATTTGCATAATATTTTGTTATTCAATTCGCATTTTTTTCTATGTTGTTATTAAAAACATTTAAAAGTGTCTTATTTTAAAACAGCATGTTTCTACTATGTTATATAAATACTCTATATTTTCTGTGACTTAAGACTTTTGGAAATTTAAATATTTTGCTTTCAATTTGGTTGTTAATAATCGGTAGATAGTTTCATTTTTGAAAAAAAAAATAACAAAACAAGCTGTCTGTGAAGAAATGAAAATGAATTTCATGTGCAGTTGCAATCAAATAATGAAAACCTGCATATAATTTAATCCTTTAACTGTGTGAATTTTTCAATATTTAATCTAATAATGCTTTCCATTTTAGATATACGTTATGTTACTAATTCATTTAAGAATTACAGAATATTTGAGGAATTTATGGATAGTGCTTAAATTTTGTGTGGAACGATCAATTATCGTCCTATAGCATTATAGGATGACTTAATGTCAGATTAGGTTCCAGAAATGATAATTCAGTGCTGACGTAACACACGAGCGTGAAGATTAAAGTGTAAGTACTATAACATAGCATGCTCTCTTTTGCTTTTATTCCAGCACTATTCGTAATGAAATTCCAAATTAAATCGGCATAGCTATTTGGTCTTATGACATAATTCCATTCAGCATTATTTTTTATATAGATTTTAGTTTTCTTTTGTTGGTAGTGTTTTCAGTGTACAATCATTTGTATTTTCGCTTTTTTATTTGTAGGTGTTATGGGATGTGAAAGATGCTCACACCATATATTCTATTGGATATGGGCTCTCCTTGATAGCTCTAGCAATAGCGCTATGGATTTTCATGTACTTCAGGTATGTGTGCACACATGTATAACGTGATTCACTTTATTAATGAACTCTGTTACGTTCAATGAATTTTGAGGCGTCTTCTCTTTTGAATCTCGAAATAAAATTGCGTTTACATTAAGATACCGCAAAAAGGCTACTACGTTCCCTCCCCGAAGGCATTCAGATTAAATTTGAATTACCGGACCGTTGCGACTGCACAGACATAAACAATGATTGAGCCCTAAGGTCAGTCACCGGTCATGGTATAACCCCTCCCATAGGAAGCACGTCTTGTCGTCGCTAAGGGATAGCCAACGCCTTATCATTTCTGCACCCACTAGAATGGCAAGAACCAACCACTATGCCGGAAGTTGTTACCACCATTCCTAGCGGAATAAAAATACGGCATTTCAGCGAGGAATGAACCAAAAGTACTCATGTTTTTATTTTCAGAGTCGTACACATGAGCGTTTCGTACTTCGTAGTATAATGAAGAAATTTGAGTGTGCATTTTGAACGGGTTGAAACTAAATTTGATCCAAAACTACAATTTTATTTATAAAATCGTAAAGAAACTTACACTTATTTAACTGCATGAGGTTTTGAGACACGTGAATGCACAAAACGACATTTGCATTTTAGCTAGGCGAATATACGGAACGACATCGGTCAGCCCATGAACAACTTTGGTTCAGAATTTCAATACAAATCTGTACTTTGGTTGTTATAACTCTGTACTAGAATTAATCTATCTAGTTATGCCCATTTTGTAATTGTCATGTTCACTTGTAGACAGGAAACTACACAAACGAACTTCTTGTTAATGGATTTCATTCAAAACTTGAAATAATTTGGTGTAAAGAATACATATCAAGTTCAATTTTCTGATTCTAAGGGTTTTTGAGTTGTCGTGTTCACAGGCAGACATTATCCCCCCCCCTCGACAAAAAGTTCGGGAGTTCAACTTTTCAAACTCGGGGAGATTTGAAACTTCGAGAATTGTCAAAAGTATTATAATGTATTATAATGATTATATGAAAGAGTGAAATCGAATTGCACTGATTTATCAAAAAAAAAAAAATCATGTCTTTAATTAACAAATATTATGAATCCTCAAAATACTGGAAATTCTGGAAATTGTTAGCTTTCTTTTATTGCAATACGCTTTTGTGATGAGAACTTATCAAATACGATTTCTTATTTTTATTTCAAAATATTTAAATGGTTTTGTTTATGAGTATTGACTATATGAATAGTTATAGTTCAACTGATATTTTGGTTAATGTATTTTATGTCAAAAATATATTTGAAATCCGCAAATTTAAAAATACACTGGTGTGCAAAACTTAAGCAACAATGCAAATTTTAAGCAGATATCCATAAAATTGCAGAAAAGGAGTTCTTGCGATCAGTACAATGAACACGTAATTCAAGAGAAAGTTCATGCGTATGCAAATATCGGGAACAAAACGTCACAGACGACGTCAGCGTACGCAAAACACGCGCGGAAGGCGCGCGCAGCTCAACACTACAATAAAAGGAAGGACGGAGACGCAATTAAAGACATTCGCTGCAAATGCACGTGAGTTAATTCGTGAAATATGGCTAGCAGAAATCACCTGGACGATTTCACACGTAGAAGAATGATCGGAAAGCTGGAGGAGGGACGTAGTGTGACCAGTGTAGCTGAAGAGTTCGGAATCAACAAAAGTGTCGTTTCGCGCGCTTGGAAAGCCTTCCAAACCACAGGTACAGCTGTGAGAAAGGTTGGTGGTGGCCGCCCCAGGTAAACAACTGCAGTGGATGACCGACATATCGTCCTGCAGGCGAAAAGAACCCGAAATCAGTCAGCAAGCGCCATTGCTCAGCAACTGTGTGCAGCAACGGGGCGACAAGCGTCGCGTTTTACTGTGTCCAGACGCCTTCACAAAGGTGGCCTATTCGCCCGCCGTCCTGAACGCTGCATTCCTTTGACAGTTTCCCACCGGCGGCACCGTTTAGAGTGGTGTAGGGAGCACAAAAACTGGACATCTCATCAATGGAGTCGTGTCCTCTTTACAGATGACAGTCATTTTAGTGCCACAAGCTTATTCCAACGCCAGTTGATTTGGAGAGAGCCAGTTGATTTGGAGCCGGGACACGGTTTCATCCCAGTAACATCACGGAAAGAGACCGTTTCGGTGGTCCTGGAGTTGTCGTCTGGGGAGGCATTATGATGAACGGGCGGACTGAGTTCCACGTTTTCGACAGAGGTTCTGTAACTGGAGATCGCTATAGTCAGGAGGTCATCCTTCCCCATGTGCGTCTGTACCGAGGTGCCATTGGGATCAGACTTCGTTTTTATGGATGACAATGCACGGCCACACAGGACTCATGCTATTGAGGAGCTCCTGGAAAGTGAAGATATCACTCGAATGGATTGGCCGGCGTGCTCCCCCGATTTAAATCCGATAGAACATGTGGAGGATGCTTTGGGGAGACGCCTTGCGGCACGATTACATCCTCCTGGGAACACCCGACAACTTAAACAGATGCTGATTGAGGAATGGGCACTCTTACCTCAAGAACTGTTGGCCAATCTGGTGCTGAGTATGGGGAGACGGTGCGAAGTAAGGGGAGGGCATATCCCATACTAAGGAACATCTGCTTGCTGTTCTTCCTCTTGGACAGACAATCATTTGTAATGATACTATGTGTCCAATAAAGCCTTTTTTTTGTTGATTCCATACTGTATGCATTGTATTCATTTCTGTGCAACTATGCTTTGGTCATTCTTTTAGAACAAAATGCTGTATCTCATTTCTGAATTTCATGTCTCTCGGATGATTTCTCGTGAAGTTATGGCAAAAAACATACCTGTTGCTTAAGTTTTGCACACCTGTGTATATTTGAAATCCGCAAATTTAAAAATATATTTGAAATCCGCAAATTTAAAAAT
>JAPMOR010052380.1:67084-117236 GCA_026543865.1 Argiope aurantia | reverse complement strand
AAATCCGCAAATTTAAAAATATATTTGAAATCCGCAAATTTAAAAATTTATGATCAAAGCTAAAGTCTAATCAGATATCTAGTTTTATCATTAACTATTTCAAGCATTAGACATGAAAACAAAATTACTTCTTATTCTGGATATTATACAATACACTCTCAACTATCCAACCTAATGTGGCTAAAGGGCAGGCCATATAACAAAAAGGCCGGATAGGCCAGAGTTCTATGAACTCATCTCTTTCCCCACCAATGCCAGAAGACAAAGTTTTCACACCAAAACTTACTGTTATAATACGTATTTTCTAACTTCTTTTTGTGTACTAAATCCTACATTTATCTCACACCTCGTAAAGAAGAACACTTCGCCGGGAACGTGTCGAGTTAAAATAGAAGGCTCTGTACTAGTAGCGTATAGACTGCATTGCCCGTTTCAAAAGTTTATTAGCAAAAAAATAAGTGAAAGGATATAAACTGCTCACATTTTAACATCAATTCTGTAATGCTCAGCTTAAATGCAAGAAACGTAAACAAATCATTAACGTAAATCTAGGCCTAATTCTTAAGAAATTTGACTCAAACTGATTTTATTTTTCACTGATAAATTATAACAAAGATATGAAAAAACAACCCTATGATAAGATACAACAGTTTTTTTTTTTTTGAAAAAATCCTTAAGGCGACTGTTTCTGTATTTTATGTATCTTCCGCGACACAGAATCCCTTCTCTTATGCAGACATGTGACATAAATTGGCATCGCTTGATCGGCTGCCTTTCTCATATAATTACAATAAAAGAAAATAGGTTGGATAGTACGAAAGCCGGATAGTCGGGAGTGTACTGTATTTGATATTATATCTGAAAAAAAAGAATATATAATGGAACATTTTCTTAAAAGAATCTATAAGTTTGATTGTATATTTTATATTCCCAACTACTAGGCTTTTATGCATTGATAGCTTAGCTATGTATATAATTTTATGGAATTCTATAAACATATATTTTTAATAACGTATCTTCTTTTTTCCTTCTTTTACACACTAAGTTTTCAACTCATTTACGACACTTCTTTAGCATAAGATAAAATTTAGCATGTACTGTTTCGAAGCAAATTCAAAGGGGAATCGTGATTTAATAGCTTCTAGAGAAAAAGCTTTTCGTAAATGAACAACTTTACTAAATTAGTTTATCGATATCTCTTTCTTCAGTAATGGTGTCCTACGAAAAAGATATGTATTAATCTTACTCCCTAAGCAGAAAGAAACTGTGATTCAACGCTACTTTATTAAAAACATTCGACTCGTTTTTATTAAGCTAAAACTTCTGACATTCACTATTTGAGAGTTGAAATATATTAATGGAACTGCATCTATATTAATGGGAAAAAAAGAAGCAAAAACATTTCTCTCAAAAGGTGAGTAATGCAGTCCGTTAAAAAATGTCACAGTATCTCGAGTCGGAGAATAGAAAATAATTGCGAAATTCGTTTTATGAATAATTTTGTAAAACTTGACGTGATAAGTGTAGACGATCGCAGATGCTACTCGTTATTTGTTTTCATTTCATTTGTCAACTAGAATCCAGAGAAGACGAATTCTTAAATGCGAATAATAATGAAATTGTTTTTCGTCTTTGTCTAGCTTATCTAATATGTTTAGTTATGTGACTTGATATTAATAAACACAAAATAAAAACATTGCGATCGATTTTGCAGAAATTAAGTAAGTAACTGTATTTAAATTGTAAAATTTTCTTAACATTTTCAACGCTACCGATGAGATATCTCGTCTTTCAGATACTTCCAATGACAGGTTTCTATGGGCTAAAATTTTTCTCTTATGCCAGTTTAGATAGGTTGCACTTTCTAATACATATCTATCAACCTATACATATCTAAACTGGCATAAGAGACACATTTTAGCTCACAGAAACCTGTAACTGGAAGTATCTGAAAGACGAGATATCTCGTCGGTAGAGTTGAAAGTGTTAAGATTGAATATTATGTGTCAATTGCTAAAACGTTATATGTCTCACTATTATATAGAAAAAATGTGTGTAAACATTTGTTTTATTCGCTTTGTGATTGGTAGATAGCTAGTCACTTGACCCATGACATTTGAAGTTTCTTTCGTCAATATTGTTTGAAATATTTAATGAAAATTATTATTACGTCTTAGTAATTATTTATATTGCACTTGACGGTGAAATGATGACCAAAAGGAGAAAGTAAAGCTTGAAGTTACTCCAAACGAACAGTAAATAAATTTAAAACAATATTATTTGTTAATTCTACTTTTAGATAAATTTTTGTGACAACATTGATGAATACCTTTCTGGTTTGTTTACATTTTTTGAGTAACGAAAATTTTTCGTCTCTTAGATAGTAATCTTCGGAATATCTAAGCAAAACACGTGTTAACACTGAATTAAAAAAATAATCATGGGACATCCATCGAAATGAGATGAAGGAAAAATGCGAAGAAATACCGATTAAAAAAATTGCCTGTCTGAAAAAGAAAGATTATCATGAAGCTGCCACGTTAGTGGCAAAACGTGAAAAATCGAATCAATGTTTAAATGTTGGAAATATGAGTAAAGAATGTTCTGATGGTGGGACATCAGAAGTAGAGCGATCGGCAAGTGTATATTATTTTCATCATGGCAAAACTGAGCTTCCAACGTTGGACGAATAGCCAGTGGAGATGAAGCGTTCGCTAACTGGAACTAGCGATCATCGGACACAACGGTGTTGGCGAGCGAAAACATGCAAGGGGCGAAGCTCCCTAATCAATAACAAAGAAGGATGAGGGTTCTAATCAATTAAAAAAATGCTGTTTCCAAGTCAATTAAAAAAAGGATGGATGATTCCCCCTAGTCAATGACAAAGTTTTCGGACTGTCCCGTTCATTTTTGTAATAGAGAACATAATCGAATTACATGTGCCATGTTTGCTACATAGTAATACTAAAGTAAAAGTAAATTAAAGTAAAATAAAATCATACTTTCAGAAAAAAGCAATTAGTTTCATATTTTACTTATAGTATTTAAATAAAATAATTTAAATTAAAATTTCTCTTACGGAATAATTTAAACTAGAAATCATTTGAAGCAGTTCATCATAAAACGAGAAGAAAAAAAATAAAGTTAATAATTGAAAAATATATTACAAATATATAATCTAATCTTACAATTCAATCAGTGGGAGTAGTCTCCTTGAGACTTTCCCGCATAATCTTTAATAAAGGTTCATTTTTGTTTTAAAAGTGTTTTCCCCATCCGACTGAAAACAAAATTTGACACAAAAATATAATTATAATCTCAACATGACATACCAAATTTGACATATTTAAGTTATTGCGTTTTTGAGTAATCGCGTTTTCTAGCTTTTGAAAGTGCAGACAGACATTCTACCCCTATTATATTTGACTCAAAATTGGATAGGTGTCTACACTAATGATGCTTAACCTATATTTTGATTTTTTTTCATCTAGCTCGTTTAGTTTTATAGTTACCGTGTCAGCTTACATTCGAACAGCCGGACAGACCAACTTCCTCTGAATGATTTTTACTCAGAATTTGACAGAAATCTATACATTTTTGTGACGATCTTATACCAAATTTCATCCGTCTGGCTTAAATCATTTTTAGCTATCTTTGTCAACGACAAGCTGAATACCAAAAAGTCTTTTTCGACCTTTTCGATTTTCGAACTCGGGGATGTCTGAAACTTGAAAATTCATCAAAATTTCGAGTTCGAATTCTTTAACGATTACAGTACTTTTTCTGTACTTCGTATGCGAAAGAGATACTTTAAATTCCATTTTCAGACTTAAAAACTTCTCAAAGAGTGTTGAAGCAGATGCGCTTGGGAATGACAAGTCTGTGAAGAAAATAATATCAAGAAATAACTAGCAAATAACAAGAGTATTTTTTTTCAAAAGTTGCTATAACTTGGAATTTGGATTTTTGGAACTTCAAGTTAAAGAAAAATAAATAATACTCAATTTTTTTTTTTCATCAAAGATTTTTGCATACGGAAATCATTCTTGCTTGCATAATCACAGAGAATAACATTGCTTTTTGAAATAAAGTTTTTTGCTGAATAGAATAAAAGGGCGGTTTGATCTCTTGGTCGAATGAAACGTACATCCATCATTGTGAGTAAAAAAAACAAAAAAAGAACTTATAGATCATTTTTGTTTATATTCAATTAAGAACTTCGAAGTACTGTCCTTTCAGATAAAAAAAAAGAAAAAAAGAAGCTGCAATTGCGTTTCCTGAACAAAAAAAAATTTTGCCCACTATTTCCTTTACTCTAAATGCCATTAGTCGGTCTTCATTGGAAACAGAACTTACTTGAAAGTTTGCAAGAAACTAAATAAAAATCGATCTGAAGTCTTCCTTAGAAATGCTTAAACTTAGTTCAATTGAGATTTATTACATGTCATTCTTATCCTTTCTTAAATTTCCCAAGTATTAGATTCTGAGACATATGAACTCATTTCTGTTGCATCACCTTCTTTTCTGAAAGATAAATATTTTTTTATTTTTTTGCAGCAAATATTTATCTTTGAAAACAAACGTTTATTTATTGCAATTTAAATTTTTTAAAATCTTTCTGATGTAATATCCGTAGGCATGACTACAATTATTTTTAAGAACCTGACTCAAAAAAATTATTCTGAGGCTAAGTTTCAATCCACGCTTATCAAAGCTAGATTTTCCTATAAAATTTAGTTTTCAAAATTAAATTTTTCTGAATATATTTTTTTTAGGTATAAACTTTATATTCTTTTGCAAATACATAAAACATTATTCATTTATACAGCCTTTGCTTTTGAGATGACTTGCTGACAATTTTTTGAAATGATGTACACTTTTTTTTATCATTTTCAATTTTTTTTTTAATTTGCGACTGTTCTGAAACTAAATTTTGTTTATGGCAAATTATTTCATTGTTTATCACGAGATATCTTTGACTAGGAAGAAAATAGCCCATTTTTGTAAGTTTCCGTTTGTAATTTCAAATTCTTAAGAAAATTGTGCCATTAATCGCTTGTAGTATAACCATTTTTGTGTTACTCGAGAACAAATCAATCGTAACGGAAAAAAAGAAGACAAGGATATGTTAACCATAAACAGCTACTCCAACCATCCTCGATAGCACACGGAAAAACTCCCCGGCCGGATTACTGCCAGTGGATTGGCAGAAACTAACATTGTCCGGTAATGACCCTTAAGATTCAAAGTTCAATCCATTTCGAAGGAAACATGCCCCGTCATTGATAGGCTGTAACTGACCCCAAACTATTTTTCTACCTACCAGGACAACTAGAATCAACCATACCGGAAGCTTCTCAACCTCGTGTTTAAGGTGCCTTCCCCCTTCAAGCAAATCATAATATTGATGTCATGATGGAGCTGTAAAGTTTTATCATGCAACGCTTTAACATAATGTGTATACAAATGCCAAACTATACTTGTTACTATTCTAACTATTTGTCGATAATTGAATGTCAGATAAATCTATAATTCTTTACTTATTCCACATATTCCTTATTTCCTTATTCCACATATTATATTCATATTCCACACAAATTCCAAAAGAATAAGATCCTGAATATTATATTTTCTAATGCACAAAAATATAATAATCAATTAATTTTAGTAAGCTCTATTTTTATCTATAAAGCGGGATAACAGTACATTCTAAACTTTCCTTAAATATATTGAGAAAAATAATGTTAATTAAAATCCGAAATTCTTATAATTATTGCCGTTTCAACCTTTTCCGTAATAGCCATTTGAATTCTGCTGAAAACTGTTACTAAGATGATCCCAATATTTCATTTCCTATTATATACCATCAGCATATATGCAAATTTCATATGCTATCCATTTTATATGAAAGGAATCAAATTTGATGAACTAAATATGCATTCAATACCTTTTGATATAATTATAATAAACGAATAAAAAATATTAATACTTTAATATTAACAATTTTTGATTTTAAATATTTGAAAATAAGTTCTATGTTGGAACTGATGTTTGATAAAATGAATTACATCAAAGTTTGACATCTGACACTTCTGTTATAAAACCGACGTTTTAAAATTAAAATTTTCTGGTAGATTCCTATAGGAAGACTACCTAATGCAATGGTTCTCATGACAAGACTTCAGGAAAATTTCTTCTTTGGTGTTCTTGGAACCATGTTCTTCTACGAACATGGTTCCATCCTTCACCAAACCACCCTTCGTTAAAAAGTTCATATATATACACACTGAGTGGCCAAATTATTATGACAACCCAAGTGTTGGACCACCTTTAGCCCGTAATACTGCTCGCATTCTTCTTGGCACATATTCTGTGAGATGTTGGTAGGTGGTAGGAGGAATTTGACTCCATATGAAATGAACTGCACTTCTCAGTTCCTTCAGATTGGATGGCATTGGATCCAGCTGTCTGATACCCCGTTCGATCTCATTCCACAAATTCTCAATTAGATTGAGATCTGGTGATAGTGCGGACCAACGAAGATAGGTAAAGTCAGCATCATGTACTTCAAACATCTGACAACAATATCAGCTGCATGACAACAATATCAGCTGCAACAATATCAGCTGCATCCATCCCCGGCAGGGTACACTATTAACATAACAGGATGTACTTGATCAGCGAGGAAACTTAAATATCCTTGGGCATTCAGACGTTGTTCCGCAGTAATCAAAGGGCCCATGCAATGTCAACAAGACATTCCCCAAACAATAATATTGCCTCCACCAGCTTGTGGCAATGCAGTTGGGATCCATGCTTTCGTGCTGTTTTCCCTATATCCGAACTCTGCCATCTGCATGACGTAGTTGAAAACGTGATTCATCAGATCAAATGGCCCTTTTTAAGTCATCTACTTTCCCATCCTTATGCGCCTTTGCAAACTGGAGACGTCTGCTCTTGTTGAAGGCTGACAGCAGAGACTTTCGTCGGTTCCCATATCTTATGCAGTTTAATGTGCGCCGCACAGTTTATTCAGTGACGTTCGCAGTTGCTCCTTCATTAAGATTCACCGCTATTTGACGTACTGTTTCTCTTCTGTTGGAGTGGACAGCTCTGGCATCAGCTCGAGCATTCAGTAGCCTGTGACGACCACAAGCCTGACGTTGAGACCCAGTTTTCTGTTTGGTAGTCTCTCTCTATACACATTAATAACTGCTGCTATCGAAAACAACTATGCTGCTATGCTGCTATCGTGCGCCTACATTCATCCCGCGTTCAAACTCACCCGTATCTCCACGAGTAACACAGTGCAATTGATGGTTCACTCCGATGGTTGGGTTGACGGGGTGCCTAGCCCCAGCAGGGGCTTATCCCCGGTAAGGAGAGACTTCACAGAACTTTACTGTCAATACTTTTACGTGGCCGTTTCTCCGTTTATATTTAGGGATTTTAACTATTGCTTCATTTTTATTCTTATCCATGTTTTTTAAGAAGTTAGTGGCTAGTTTTTTAATGAATTCTTTAAGAGGGGGATAGTCTAGGCATAGGTACATATTTGTATTGGGCATGTAGTATTTCATATTGCAGAAATTTCTAATTATCTAAGATTAGTCTTGGCAGCATATCCCCACGCAGGACAGGCATAGTAAACAGAGCCTGTTTACTTGCGATAAAATGCCTGTTTACTCAACAGGTATTTTATTTTCTCTACTTATTTTGGAGTTTTGAGAAACTAATGGATAAAATTTGCGAGTTAAGTCTCGAAACTTTTTAGATGTGTAAATTAAGTGGGGTTTCCAAGTTAATTTACTGTCTAGAATAACTCCTAAATATTTGCATTCCTTAGACCACGGGACAATTTCATTTTTAATTTTAACTGGGGGGGGGGATTCTTTTTAAAGTTATTTTTATTAAAAACTATAGCTTCAGTTTTACTAGCATTTATTTCAATTTTCCATTCAATTAACCAGTCCTCAAGAGATTTAATGTGTCTGTTTAAAGCTTTGGTGATGAAATTTTGATTTTTGTTTCTAGCTAGTATTGAAGTGTCATCGGCATACATGCACAACATATTGTTAAATTGCTTGGGGATATCTATACTTATAATAAAGTTCAATGTGTGTGTGTTGGCGCTCTACAGTCTAGACCATTCAATCTACAGCTACCAAATTCGGCACGTGTATACCTTGGAGGCCGGGAATGTGCACCTCGGGGTTATTTTTTCGAATTTTTATTTATAATTTTATTCATTTAAAAATTAAGCGAAATTTTGGCGTGTTTCTGCTATTTCAGAAAATATTACCTCACAAAAAAGATTTTTACATCAAGTTAAAGATCAAAAATTTATCTTTTAATTGATACCAATGTTTTAACCTTAAAATTAAGTTTCTATTTTTAATTAATTTTTAAATAAATATTTTAACTATATTTTTCAACAATTTCTTATTCGTACAAGATAAAAATAAAATGGGAATGGGGAAAAAATAAAATGGGAAATCAAGGGAAAAAATTAGCTTTTATCAAAGTGTTGCCATCACATTGATTAAAGTTCAAATTAAAAATAAATTAAATCTTTTTGGAAATGAAATCTGCAAAAATATAATTTTCGGCACGTGTCTGTAGGAAGTGAAACAAATATAAAATATTATTTTTTCTGAAAAATAAATTCAAAGAAAATTATTCTATGTTCTTTTACACTATGTATATTATTAATCCAATAAATCAGTTTTATTTTAAGGCAAGCTTTGTTTAAAATGAACAGGACATCCATTCAAATCAGGGCCTCACAGCTAATTTTTAAATCTTTAGTAATAGATACACATCTGCTAAAATGGTCTAAATGGTAAATGATTATATTTTATGTAACTTGATTCAATAAATGCTCTAATAAATAACGAATTTTAGATTTTACATAAAACCTCTACTGTGGAAATCACGTTAAACGAAACAACAACTAATATTTTAAATACAAATAGTTAATTTCCAATAAACTAAATCAATCACTTAAACTGACTGATTTATGAAAATTTGAATATCACTATTCAATAAAAAAGGATAATTTTAGATTTTCCATCGATCGTTTCAAAGAAAATACGCCAGTCAGCGCACAGGTTTCTCAAGATTAATTGGCCTAAGATTATGAAAATGCTGAGTTTTTCTACATTTTTACCATTTAAAACTTCATAAACCAGTCTTAATTGATCGCGGAAAATAGAAACATTCATTCATTTATTTAAAATTTGGTGTGTCCAGAATATTTCTCAGAATATGATTCCTTACTGTATTAAATTTAGACTTCATAATTTTTGAAATATATTTATAGGCCGGAACAAAATATTATTATTGATTTCATTTCAATTCTTTTGAAAGCAAAACTAAAAACTAAATCTTATGCTGAATCTGAGAAATTTTTGTTGAATTATTCTTTGAGATATTACATAAATTATGAAAAATATTTTGTAGTTCACATAAGACGTAAATACCGAATGATTCTGTTTGAAGATATCATATTCAATAATAATAAATAAATAAATAAATAACAATAAAAATGATAAATAAAATAAAACGCTTGGTTTCATTAAAAAAATATCTTTATATTAATTGCAATTTCAGTATTTCCCCTTTAAATTAAAGTTGAAGTTTTACCGGAAATGACAACAAATTAGCAAAATATATATAGTAAATTGAACGAAACGATCTAAAAAGCAGTATAAGTTTGGTATGACTATCAAAATTTGAAGATTAAAAATGTTTTGTTTGAGAAGCTATTAAGAGACAAGTTACTTAAAATATTTAATTGAAATTTGTAGCCAGCGATAATACTGGCGAACTGTCTGGTCGCCAAAGGCGGCTAGTCATTAATAAAAAAGGAAAATAAAATTGGCCCTAGTTTAGATCCTTGAGGTACACTTGCAAAAATAGGTTTTATATCAAAAAATGCATTGTTTATTTTGATTTTGAAGGATCTGTAACTAAGGTAAGAAATTCTAATTTTGATAAGGTATGGGGGTATGTTGTATTTAATTAGCTTGTAAATAAGGCCGTCTTGCCAAACTCTGTCAAAAGCTTTCTGAATGTCAAGGAAAACCGCTACAGTTTTTTGTTTATTTTCAAAACCTTTCTCAATGAATTCTACTGCTCTAATTAATTGGTGGTTAGTAGATAGGTTACGGCGAAATCCAAACTGTTCTGGTGTTAGTATATTATGTTCTTCTAGGTAATTATTCAATCTATTGAGAGTTATCTGTTCAGCAATTTTGCTGACAGAGGAAAGTAGGGATATGGGTCTATAGCTGCAGGGATCAGTTGGGTCTTTTCCTGGTTTCAATATGTGGATAACTGCAGCTGTTTTCCATAACATAGGAAAATTTTAGGTAAATGTCCAGAAGTGTTTTTAATACTGCTAGGGGCGTTTTTGATATTAAGTTTTTTGATATTATCTTTTAATTCATCAGTGGAGGGAGGGGGAATATCAATAAATTTTTGTGGCAGTGAGTCGAGAAAGCTTTTGACTATATTATTTACATTACGTTCTGTGGTGAAATGGCTCAATTCATTAAGTTGAAATTGTTTCTCAAGACTAGCCGCCAGGCAGTTTGCTTTTTCTTTATCAGTTATTGCAATACTAGCAGGGCCTTTAAAGGCTGGAATTTTTAGATTTTAATTTTAAAAGTTTTGACAAGTCTCCAGATTGATCTGTCTTCTGTTTTAACACTAATTAATTTGTTTATAAATTCATTGTTTTGGATTTTATTGTTAAGTTTTTCAATTTCCATATTAAGTTGGTTCATTAGTCTCTTAAAGACTGGATCTCTAGTTTTTTGAAAAATTTTCATGGCAATGTTCCTGTCCCTGATTAGGTCTCTAATTTTAGGGTCAATAAAATGTTGAATATTTATAATAAGGGTGGAGGCTAGATTTTTTGAGTTAATAATTTTCGATTCAAAAATGTTAACAAAATGATCAAGTTTATCTGGATTTGTAAATTCATCAATGGTTGGGGTTTCTGATTGACTGGGGGTTAATTTAAAATAGTGCGTTTGTTTTATATTTATTAAGATTATTGGGCAGGGAATATTTAAAGAAAAAAATTAGTAAGATGGAATTATGGTCAGAGCTAAGTTCAGGTAAAGAGTGAATTTCATATGGGTACAGGAAATCTTTAATTAAGGTGAAGTCTATTGTATTGGCTGACTGGGGTCCAAATCGAGCGGGGGTGAAGGGTTCTATAATGTCTAATCCAGCCTGAAGGCCGAATGATTTTAGGAAATTATCCTGTGGGCAGTTACGCTTACAATCCCAGCTAACGTGGTGTGCGTTAAAGTCTCCGCAAATTGTTTGATTAGGTCCTGTTTGCATTAGGTTTTCGATGTCGAAAATAAAATTGGAATTATCTGCACTAGGGGGGAGGATATAAATAGAGATTAAGGTTGTTGGATCTTGATTTTTGAAATTTAATTTTGCCACGCTAGCTTTTACATGTTGTAGTAAAGGTGGGGGGGGGGGCTCACTGTGAGGTAAACCGTTTTTAATTAAAATTGCAGTACCGCCGCCAGCCTGGTTAGCTCGGTAACTGTAATATGAGAAATGGTTTGCCAGGAAAATTTTCCGTTGTTATCTAAGGTGGGTTTCTTGCATAGGGGTTATACTTATTTACAAAATAACGAAGGTCCATTATTTTATTGTTAAATGCCATTTGTGTTCCAGTAGACTATGCGAAGGCTATTGCAGGGGAAAGCTAGTTACTGACAGGTTGACTCGGGTTATCGAATGACTTCATGAGTATATCCAATATATCCATAACAGTGGTTGCATATTTTAGTTTTTTAAGCTGTGAGAAGAGTGACGGGTACTCGGTCGTTAGCTTTTAAAATTCTTTCGTTTCTTCAACAATGTCAGCGAAATCATTGGCTTCTAAAGCGGTGTTGGTGGTTTGTTTGTAAACATAGGCTTGTGGCGTGAGGGTGTACTCGTGGCACCATCTCTTGACGGCTTGTGTTTTCAAAAAGCTCTGCAAAACTTACATTTGGCCTGATTATAGATTGGTTTTTGTTAAAATAGTTGTCCATGTTGTTTCTCGTGGATTGAATTTTTGGAAAGGCCTCGCAGCCGCGGCAAGTGTCTATGTGCCCTTGTTTGCCGCCATTGATTCATGTTGGCGTTTCAATTTTTTCTTTAATTCTTTCTTCAGTTTCGTGGCTTTCGCCACACTTCAGACATCTGGGCTTTATGTTGCAGTTATTCGCTGCATGGTAATTGATGGTTCACTTGCCTTGCATTCCCGTTTTGTAGCTATCTCGCCCTCTAGCAGCAACACGGTGTCGCAATAGCTAATTTTGCATGAAACTGTAAGATGGTCATAATAATTAGGCCTCTCAGTGTATATATATATATATAATATATAAATTCAAATAGCGATTTGCCCGTGTTATCTTTTAAACAGGATAACTAGAGTAATTTTGTTTGGAATGTTGTAATGCTGTTAGAAATTTAAAAATCACGGACGAGTTCATAAATGGTCCATCTAGCTCAAAGAGGTGGTGGGAGGTTGAAATATTTATTTTGCTGTAACTTTCTTAATATTGAAGATAGAAAAACAAATCCAAATTAGCGTCTCATTAAGAAAAACCACTTTTGTATATATAGTTTTTCGATAACTGAAATATCTTAGAAGTTGGGAGCTGAAAAGGGAAATCCACACCCTAATTTTGACAATTACTAGCGTCACCAATTCATGTTTTCATATATAACTTAGATGTAAAGGAATCTACCTTTGCCTTCAAACTTGTTGAGACTATTTTACTTTTTTTATTCATGGTTTTAAAAAAAAAATCCTAACATTAATGAACTAGTTTCATTCCTATTCAGAGATGAGCGTATTATAACAGAAATTTAACAATGCAACGTTTATTATAATAATCTGCACATGAAAATAATGGAAAATGATTTTTGTTAACATTATATAGTTAAAATGATCCATTGTTTATAATTAATAATAATCGATTTATCACATTAACCGGCTGTTGTGAATAATAACTGATGAATCGCATACATTATTTAGCTGCGAAAACATATGTATTTATTTACTTTTGGATTTCTTGTGATTATATTAATTTGCAATAGTTTTAATTACAGCATTTTTTCAAATATTCGAATGAAGAACATAAATTTAACTTTATTCTGCAATTGCCAGCTGTCATGCACTTTACACAAAAGTTAAACTGCAGAACAGCTGCACGTTTTTGATGAAGCAATTAAGACATTTTTTTAATGTGAAAAAGTGGATAGTTAAAAGGGCTTCTGAAATACCCTTTAACCGTGCTTTTCAAATGAGCCCAGAGGTACTTGGTTGGCTGAATCTATTGTGTTTGCCGTTTCCCCAAGCGAACAAAAGTTTTACACATGAAGGAGTGTTAAGAATATCATGTAAGAAAATTAATTTGTGAAAAGAACAGTCATTCATAAAAAAAGGGAGGAGGAAGAAAATGTTAAAGAAATGTTGGCTTGTCTTAGAAGCGTGAGACGGAAACATAATTCTTTTGCTTTGTAATAAGAAGAATTATTTCCTTGTTTTTCTTTTTTTCCAAAAAATAAAAATTTAGTTTTCGTCGAATAATTTCGTCGGATATTTTCATTTTCGTCGTAATGGTTTAAAATACATAAACGATCTTCAAAATTAATGAGATTTAATAAGCGTGTATGAAGCTTTTTTTCAAAAGTTCTATTACAATCTTTTTATTATTATTATTTGCAGAAGAATTTTTTTCTTAGTTCCCTAATATTTTTTTAAAGCAGCAAGTTCATTGAGATTCTTGCTTAGTGAAACATTCAGTTAAATATTTTATGTTGCTTTACTTCAATAGACAGCTCAGAAAAATATTAATAAATTTCACATTATTATTAACATGGAACTCGTACTATTTAAGAAGTCTTATGCTAGCCTATTAATTGTATTAAATAAGGGAAAAAGTATCTCTAATTTTCTGTCATCTCACCTAAATGTGATTTCTTAGTTCACAATGTGACTTCAGCTGCTGGAAAGTAGCTTTAAAATTTAGCCAAAACTCTTAAACCAAATTTTACTCAAGGTAGTCTGCTGCTTTAAAATACTGTAGATTAGTATTTTGCCGGACCTAATGAATGATAAATTACGTATCTTCACTATATTTTCAACAAAGCTTTGAATATAATTAGTTTCGACTTTGCTTCGATACTGATCATAGTGACTACAATTAGTGTCGACTTCGTGTTAGATAATTGCCATAGGTGGTGTACTGGCTATAGTGTCTGAAAATGTTTAGGAATTTTCCTGTTCAGACTCTTAGAGACTCCTTTAAATTGTCAGAGAAAATCTCATTCTCAAGATAATTAATTTCCGAAAATTGAGCAATCATTAATCGTTGTACTTTGCCTCCTCTCGGTGATTAAAATGGCATGTTTTCAAATTCTAAACTGGTGAAAGTTTTTTCAACAAACAGTCCAAAATCACTTTCAACCTTTTTGAAAGTTAAAATCTGTTGACGAATCATACGCAGAATGATTAAATTTGGATTTACCGGCAGGAAACTCAAGCAAATTTAACAAGTGATGTCTTCTTGTTATCAGTTACACGATAGAATTATTTAGCGACACCACTTGGACTTAAAAAGATTTCAGATGGTATCGCAATTTATTGAACAATGATTAAATATAAATTAATCGTTGTTAATGTTTATTAATTGCTGCGAATTGATACAGAATCTGTTTTCTCACTAAAGAACATTGGCTTCAGAGAACCAGGATTGCATCCCTCCTGTTACAATTCGCAATGTTGTTTCACATGATAAGGAAACAAGTTTAATATTTTAATATTAGTGTTTAATAAGCATTTTAATAGATGTCAGATTAGTGACCTCACATCCCTGATGAAAAATTTGGTAATCAATTGAAGAAGAATTTTGTTACAAATATGTAAGATCCCGAATACTCAAGAATCTTGGCGATATTGCCATTGGGAATTCAATTCCAACGTTGTTCTACAGCTTTCGATGCTCTGTTACGGAGCTATGAAAAGCGGAGGCGCACGCACGAGTCACTAGATAGTGAAGTCGGAAGAAGGAGTAGTGCAGAGAAAGAATTCTTTGCTTTTTGGAATATTAAAACAGCGAGTTTTCTAAATATGATTCGTGCTATTGTGATAATTTAATAATGATTTGCTGCTTATATTTTATTAGTTTCTGTTTGTGTGTACGATTCTTCTGTGCTTTGTTTTCGTGTAGAAAGAACGCTATTATTCGTAATTGAACTTGTTGCACTTTTCCCCGTACACCTACCGAGCGGATTTTTATTGCTATGCTATATATCATGTTTCCTCATGTTGGTATTGTGTGTGGGGTGATTAGAGAGGAATTAAAAAAAAGCATTTTTCCTTACACGATAAATTCAGACACATCAATTTGAAATAAATCAGACTATTTTGAAATAGATATTTTATCTCCGCTCACTTTATTGACTACCAATGGACCATATATAATGCTTTGTGAAATGTGCGGGGTGTTTCAGTGAACCGTTTCAGAACTTCTAAGAGGGGTAGAGTACATCCTGAAGAACCCAAATCATATACCCATGGGCAGTCAGAAATGCTTTCTTGACGCGGTAGATGGCGTTGTGCGAAAAGTCCGAGCTTTCGTGCAGGGAATCATTTCGCACAAGAACGCCAAATTAGTAAAATGGATGATTACACAATCGCAGAGTTAGCCGATATGCATTTGGCTTACAGGCTAGCGTCGGGGCTACAAATTGTATTGGGTCAGCCGCACAGCGTTTGTACGCGGAACGATATCCGACGAGGCGTATTCTCAGTCACAATTTCTTTGCAAGACTGCACCAGAGGTTAGCTGAGACAGGTTCATTAGAAAGAGCTAACAGATGCAGGGTAAGAACAACACGAACTTCAGACGACGAACAGAATGTGCTGCAGCATGTACAGGGAAATCCAAGAACGAATACACGAAGTGTAGCAAGCGCAGTCGGGGTTTCCCATTGCAGCGTCTGGAGGATTCTCCGAGCAGAAGACATGCATCACGTGCAGCGTGTCCGAGCAGCGTTTCACGTGCAGCGTGTCCAGACACAGAAACCAGAGGATTATGTACGTCGTATTGCTTTCGCACAGTGGTACCTGGGAAAATGTGCTACAAATCACCTTTTTCCTGCTGAAGTGTTGTTTTCCGATGAGGCATCCTTCACAAGGAAAGGAATTTTCAACACGCATAACGACCATATCTGGGCGGTCGAGAACCCGCATGCAATATGACGTCGTGCTGCACAGAATCGATTTTCGGTCAATGTATGGGCCGGTACGTCTAACCGGACCTACGTACTTGCTCTTTCTGCAGCAACTAATGCCACAACTTTTGAGAGATGAACAGATTTCTGCATCGATGCAACAGACAATGTGGTTTCAACACGATGGAGCCCCTGCCCATTATAGCGGAGATGTTCGTAACTACCTAGATGTCACATTTGGTCAGCGGTGGATCGGACGTGGGGGTCCCGTGCGTTGGCCTGCTCGGTCACCCGACTTATCATGTCTTGATTTTTATTTCTGGGATCATACGAAATCGCTAGTTTATGACACACCTGTTGACACTGCTGAGGAGCTCGTTGCAAGAATCGTAGTAGCTGCCGGAGAGATTCGAGATATGCCTGGAGTATTCCAGAATGTTCGGATGTCCATGCGTCGGAGATGTGAGGCGTGCATTGTAGCCCGTGGAAGAAACTTCGAACAATTACTTTAATCCATGCACCTTTTGCTTCTTTTCATGTATTATTAAAACGATTTCTCATTTACGGTCTCTTTTCTTTATGGTGCTTCTGTGTAGAACACCGCTTCAGGAAAGCATTTCCGATCCCACATTGCTCTATGATTTCGAGTTGTCAGGATGTACCCTACCCCTCTTAGAAGTTCTGAAACGGCTCACTGAAACACCCTGTATATTACTTGGGCTAAATTATGTGTGTTGAATCACTTACCTTTTAGACGAATTCTATTTCTCTTAGCCAGGGATCGTCGTAATGTAAAGATATTTCGCAATGCACGTGAAAAATTCTTGTTACGTATATGGATTTATTCAAAAGTAAATGTTAGGATAAAAGGAATTGTATTCTTGTTGCAAAGTTTTACACTGTTAGTGGAAACTCATATATATCTACATTATATATATATAATATGTCGATTTGGAGAAACATTTTATATACTATCATAATACTGAATATAGCTTTTTGCGCTTTGATGGAATTTTATATTAACATATGTAAGAAAGACATTACTTTTTCTGCATTCTGTGTCATTAATCTCTTAATGAATTGTTTTTTTAAAATATTTTTAAAGAAATAATTAATAACCGTGACAGTATGACTGTGTTTATATCATTGAGATAGTTTCTCATACGTTTATTTTGGAGCCTTCGATCATATTTGAAATTCACATTTCGACATTGCAGATAAACACGTTAAAAAACAATTATTATATAAAATATATTTCGATAAATTTTTCTACATTTGGCCACCAAAAGAATTATTTTTTGTCTTTTTCTTGAAATGACTACTTATAAAATTTTCCTATGAAATAATTGGCCTTCGGTTAAAAGGTGAATTAAATCAATGAACGAATATTTTGATTCTTAAAATTATAAATAATAATAATTTTTTTGTGTTTAAATTTTTCTACATTATTGTGGAGATGTTTTTAATAGTCAAACTTTAATTTTAAAAATGCTAGCATGGTAAGAAAAGCGGTGTTGTAAAATAAAAGTTCAAAGAGCAATTTGCATAGTTTGAATCGGTTAGAGTGGATAGGATAGGTTTAAAATATGCAGATTACAATCAAAAATTTAATCTCTTAACAGTAATGAAACAATAAAATTTCCTTAACATTTAATTATTTTAAAACCTAATTTAAACTTATGTCCTACTTTCATACAATATTAAGAAGATAAGACCGAAAAAAAATATTTAAGAATCATAATTCACTTTCTGTGAAATCTAAACAGTAAACATGCGTTTGGATGTTTTACAAAAAGTTAAACTAGCTCTTCATTCGAACGAACATTCATTCATTCATTCAAATTCTTCTATTTTGTCCAAAATTCATTCATTTTGTTCAAATTTATTCATTCATTCCTTAGTTTTCTTTCAATTCCATCATTTTGTCCAAAACAAAATCAGACGAAAGTTTTTTTTTTTTTGTGTGTGTGTCAAAAATTCCAAAAGTAACAGGCATTACTTGGAAATATTTTTAATGTTAAAAAAGGTTGCTATGTTAAAAGTCAGTTTTTTGCGAAATATGATACTTTTTAAAATTTAATACTAGCTGGTACCTGGCGCGTTGCTACTGCAGATGAAATAATGGAAATATCGTTTGACATCATCTGAAATTGGGTATCTTGTTTAATTAGGAATGATAGAAAGAATTATATTTATTTCCTTTTCGACAATGAATACATTCATTTAAATTGAATGATATATAAAGGGGAAGTATAAATAATATTTATTCTATTTTTTTAACTTCAGATATAATAATTGTACTATGTCTATAACCTTCGCGTAAGTGCAAACAATAAGTTGGTACAGTTTATCACATTCGGATGAACGGTACGGCAGCGCATAAAATATGAATAAACAAAAATTCATTTTTATATATTATGATTCATTTTTATATATAATGTCTGAAAAATTTTCTTCGTTAAACTATTTGAAATTTGTTTCTAAATCCATTCCTGAGTTACACTGACTTTTATATTTGTATTTATATGCGTTTTAATGCTGTTTTACTTCTTAAAGAGTTTTTTTTTCTCAAATTTCTCTTTGCTAGAATTTTCTTGCGATAAACATTTATAAGTTTTTAAATCTATTGCATATTTTTTTGTTTGAATTTAGTATAATAATTTTTCAATATGTTCTGCAGTTCATAAACTACGAAATAAGTAATATTTTCATCTAGAAATATTCTATAGTTGTTTTACTATTTCACAATGAAAATTTCATATTATTCATCAGTCAAGCCTCACTATTTAGCGAATGAATAGAAATGCAGCTTATTTTTTAGTTCAAGAACTAGATAATATGTTTCTCAAGTTATCGGCAAAATTATAAGAGAATCATTTAATAAGCCTCTAGACTGGCCTTATGCCTCTTTTTAGCCAAAAAATGAGCCTTTTTTCATACTCTTTTCAAAACCTTATGTCATTTAACTAGAATATTTTGGTTTAATAAATGTGTTTTTTTTTTTCATTCTTTTTATACAAAAATTCAAAAACACAATTATTTTAGATCATTTTCTACCCCGAACTTAAGCATGTATCTTAAAAGAAATTATATATAATATGAAGAAATTCATCGATACATCAAGACAAAACCCATTTTCATAATCATTACGTAATCGTAACCTGCGGTAATACCAAACCATTCAGAAATGCACAGTTGATCCAGGACTAAGCAGGAGCCTCATTTAGAGCACAAAACCACTTCTCATAACTCTCCACATTATCACCGTTCGAAAGTTATTTACGTCCATTCTGACGATATCTCAGGAAATATATCTGGCGTCCTGCTCTCAAATAGGTTTGACCGTCGCCTGCATTTGCAAGCGCCAAGGTGATCAAAGAATCCCCCACCCCTTCTGTAATAAATCATCTCGGTATAAAAAGAAAGCTTTTCTCTCTCTGCCTCACCCGCCACCTGCTCTCTCTTTTAGTGATGAGAGCAATCTGGAAGTGTCCAATCGTAACAGAGTGACATTGAGATGACCTGAAGGGCAGTGGAAGATGATAAAAGAAAAGGGACCCTTTTTTTAAAAAAGGAATTGGATAGTTTTAGTCTTAAAGACTTACAATTTATGGATTGATTCACCATGGTTTAGATATCGTCATGAAAATATGTTTCAATACGTTTATTATTGAAAATTAATCGAACAATTTTGTTTATATATATTATATACTTTAATTAAACATTTTTATTAATTATATATCAAAATATGTTTCATGATATCTAAATAGAGAAAATCACGGGTGCATCATCATAATTTTAGCATTTGTAAAATGACATCTGAATAAATAGAACCCTCTTTAAAGACTCACAATTTATGGATTGGTTTACCATGGTTTAGATATCGTCATGAAAATAAGTTTCAGTATTTTTATTATTGAAAATTAATTAAACTATGTGTTATGTATTTTGAATACTTTAATTGGATAATTGCATTAATTATATATTAGCGTTCAAAATATGTTTCATGACCACTTAACTAGAGGAAATGACGGAAGCATCATTTTAACCTGCATAAAAGGGCATCCGAATATATATTCATATTGAAATATTTTGCATGTTTATTAAACATTCAAACATGTTTAATTAGAATCGTGATATTAATATAGAAATGAATATATTAATTCGAATATTATAATTTTTATTTGTTATAATAAATGAGTTTTAATATTTTACTTTGCAACGCTAGGGAAAAATTGTTGTACCTTGAATAACTTTCTTGACTATAGAATTAAAAATTAACGATTAAGATTTTTTAATTTCAATTATAAATATATTATTTTATGTCACATCTATACAACTTTGGTTTTCATTATCTCTAACTGTAAATAAAGAAACTTAGTTTAAAAAGATTTATAATGTCTTATAAGTTATTCATGGTGCAAAATGTATATGTTCTTGTATCTGTGTCACATCTCGTAATATTGCCTTGGATCAAAATATCTTTTGTGACGGGGCTAGTCCTATTTCGTCCTGATTTCAAATGTGACGAAGAGAGAGTCCAAATCTCAGCTACACGTTTCCAAGGCTTTTTAAGGAAGGTTTCGACATTGGTACAGTTGAAACCCCTCGTTACTTTTGAAAAGCTTGGCATTTATAACATTCCAATAGATAATTTTTTTCGTATGTTTTGTCAAAAAATAATTTCAACCATTCTTCTTCGACCATTTTTGCGTCTTTCCACTTGATAAGTTGATTTTTATTATTACCTATTGCAAACCTATAAATCAGGAATTGTATTCCTTTTTCAGCCAATCCATTGTTCATCTTTGTTATTTATTTTGCATAATGTACTAAACAAGGCTGCCCTTTTTTTCAGAAAGCTCATTTCTAGCACAGCATCATTTTATCTGAATGTCTCTCACAACTTTTTCAACGTCGTCAACGTCAAACTAATGTAGTAAACGTAATATTAAACACTTTCTTCCTTAACTAGTTTTCAAACCTAGTTTTCTTCTTTAACTAGGTACAGCTTTAAAAGTTTTTTGCAATTTTACAACAATGTTCAGTTTTTTTCCCCTAATCCTGCTCTGTGATATGGTATTATAATCTTTAAAAGACTTGCAACAATTAGCATCATAATCCACAGATCAGCGATCCATGGAATAGGATGCGCTCGTAATCCATGGTATAAGGGTTAAGAATTTACACTTCTAACATGTAATGGCCATTGCATATTATATTCGAACTTACAGACATCGTGTACTCTTACTTATTAAATTATACTGCATGAACTGAAATCATAAGAAATTTTTAAATAATTCTACTAATTTTTAAATAATAAAATATAATTCATAATTCTTAAAAATTTTGATTTTGTGTTGAAGTTATTTAAAGTTTGCACTCGTTAACAATTTTTCTGTTAAATACTAGCGGACATTTCTTTAACAATTCAGATGTCTGCACCAAGAGGGTTGCCACAACGACTTAAGGGTTTGTGATCATAGGCAAGTTATTTCGATATACCATATCCTCTACACATCCTTAGAACTGAGCAAAAACTCATCACTTGTGCTGACAATTTTAATCTCAACATTTTTCTCTTGTGGGGTGGCAATAAATGAAAAAAAAATGATCACTTGTTTGACGTGCTACATATCTATAACGCAATATCTATTAGACCTGCATATCTATAACGCAACATGCATTTTTTTGTGCTTGTTTTATTGATTTTTATTAAAACTTCCATTATGAGTGCACGGTTTTTTGATATAGATATAATACAATTTAACTATCTATTTATTATAATCGCAATTTGTCTGTGCCAATTCATTGGCCTTATACGAAGACTTCAGCATATACAACATTGGACTGAAAATTTAACTTTTCCGTATTACTTTTAAAATCGTGGTTTTCATGGAAAAGTATTACATGAACAAAGAAAATTATATTTCTAATCTTCATATTGACAGGAAATGGTCCATTCCCTTCTTTTTTTTTCACCATTTCCAATTATTAGAACAGCGATTCTCAACCTGTGGGGCGCGAGCCCTAGGGGGGGTGCGAGCACACTAGATGGGGGGCGCGAGAATATCCAAAAGAAAATATTATTTAAAAAAATGGTTTTACTGACTGAAAGGAAAGCCCATATACACATAGCAAACAAAATACATTTTGACATATTTAATAACTTATTAAAGTAAAAAAAACTTACTAAATCAAAACTTACTTAATCAAAACATACTAAATTAAAAACAAATTTAATAATTATTAGTGACTTCGTTGGGCCTGTCTTGCAGAGCAAAGTTTTTCGAACGAAGACTTAGTATTAGAAACAGCCACTCTCAGTTCTGTTTCTATATTTTGTCTTCAAAGAAGGCCACAGCAGAAAATCCAGTTTCACAAAGGTAGGATGTGGAATGGTAATAGAATATGAAATTTCCTTGTTTTTAGTGCAGAAAAATCATCCTTACTCATGCCCAAAATTCAAATAGTGATTTATTACTAAATTTTCTTTTAGTTTCGCCACTTGTTGTGAAGTCTATGAATTTTTCTTCCTCATCAATTGAGAGTCCTTCGAGCGTCTTATGAAATGAATCCCTAATCCACTCGTAACTTGCTATCAGTTTGTCGTCAGCATGAAAATACTTTTTAAAATTCTTTGCCAGCATGGTTAAATGATTTTCAATGGTTACAAAAACAATTTTTACATGTTTTTCTTCATCCTTATAAGTTTTAGTACAATCATCCACATTTGCAAACATCGTTAGGTTTTTTGCTTCAAATTTCTACTCCACAATTCCAATTTTCTACTAAAAGCACTAACTTTATCACTCGTATCCAACATATGTGTTTTTGCTCCTTGGAGTTGAAGATTCAAGTTATTTAATTTCTCGAATATGTCGACCAAGTAGCTCAATTTCATCACAAATAAACCATCGCGAAAATTCTCGGCCACCTGTCTGTTTTCTTCTTCTAGGAAAATGGCGATTTCTTCTCTTAATTCATAAACACATTGCAAAAATTTCCCACGTGATGACCATCTTGCCTCGCAATAAAATAGTAATGCTGAATGTACTGAACCCATGTATTTACAAAGTGCGGAAAAGATTCTCGATTTCAGGGGTCTCATTGTTTTATAATAAACTACGGTTGCAACCGTAGTTAACAAAATATTCAAACCAGAACTCATTTCCTTCGAAGCCAAATCTTCTCTGCGGATCATGCAATGTGTGCATTGAGGCGATGTTTGTTTTACAAGTGCTTGTATACCTTCGAATCTTCCGGACATTGAAAGAGCACCATCGGTGCATATTCTGACGCAATTTTTCCATTCTATGTTTGCCTCGTTCATAAAATCATTTAAAATAGCAAATAATGCGAGCGCTGATGTTTTTTCTATTGGTTTGCAGAAAAGTTCTTCTACTACTGATATATTATCACAAATTCGAACATTGGCAATTAAATGTGCATCTTTATTACAATCTGTTGCCTCGTCAAACTGCATTGAAACAATTTATCTCGCAACTTCGAAAAAAGCTGACACTGTACATCTTCAGCTATATCGCCAATTCGACGAGCAACAGTATCATTTGAAAGAGGTATGGACTGCAATTGCTTTGAAAAATTATCTCCCAACAGTTTCTACAATCTCAATTGCTGCTGGCAAAATAAGATCTTCACCAATAGTGTGAGGTATTTTACATCTGGCTATTTTATATGAACTTTGTAAAATGCAATTAAAGCTTTTTTATTCACAGACAAAGTTTCTTTAAAAATGATTTTTGTTTTTTATATGATTTTAATTTTAATTCGAAGAATTCTCTGGGTTTATTGACGTACTCACTAAGAAGCGCTTCCAAATGTCGTTTAAGTTTATTAGGTTTCATGCTGTATGCGGCCAACATTTTTGAGCAAATGATGCACAGGGGACTTCAGTACTGGTAAACCCAAAATTTAAGTATTCTTGAGAATATTTCTTTGATTTTATTTTCGGAGCCACGCTCATCTGTGTACTTGTTGATGCTTGACTATCGTCTAATGTTTGCTTACTTCCACTTAAAAATTTATTCATGAGTTTGCATAAATCTGCTGCCGTGAATATTTAGTATGGTGAATTGCAATTAACACGAAAACATATATAACATACAAATTCACGATAGATTCGATAGCGATAAAAGGATCGAATCGAACGAGACTGGCTGGAATTGAAACTTGCGTAATAGAACATTTTCCTTCTTCCTATGAGAACATTTGCTCAGCGCATGCTCGGTCATCGGTCGTGTGGATTCCCTTTCACAAACATTACTTATTTTGTCTCTTTTGTTTAGTCATGCTTCTGTTTTATTTCTTTTATTATTCGAAAAAATGTATTCCCAGTTTCTAAATTTAGCTCATACCGTATAGGTTAACTTTCATTAACGAATTTTTCTACTTTAATATTCTTTTAACGTTATCTCCCTGTTTGGCTTTCATTTCAAATATAATATTTAAATTTTCAGCTTTCATTCGCTTCATCTGTATAGCCGCCCGCTTGTCATAAATACAAGATGTGGCTTCTCGCCAACGTTGGCTCGCTTTTACTCTTGTTTTGGCAGGTAGTTAAAAATAATTTAAAAACAGAATCCAAAATACTCTACATTATTGTTATACATATTTTATTGTAAGCAGGAGGCGCGATGAAAATTATGATGGAAAACTTGGCCACGAATACCGAAAGGTTGAGAAACGCTGTATTAGAAGATGACTATTGCTCTTGTAGGAAGTCTGCGTTTCCATCCGCTTTGCGATATCCTGCCATTTTACTCATTCATGGCACCTCCGAAAACCCTCATCATCGCTAGAAAGATTTGATACAAAAGAATCCTTAATAATTCATCTTCCAAAAAAAGGAATCATAAAACTGATTAGATTAATAATTGATAATGGACAACTATTCCAATGCTATTAATCGTATCAATTTTTAGTGCATCATTTAATACACCTCGCATTCTATTCATAATATATCCTTAAGCCTCCTCTAGTTCCAATTTCTATAATTGCTTTTTTTTCACTCATACTGCACATTGTCATGTTCTTTCATCCGGTTTTATTGTACTTCAGATATATTTCATTCTAATTTTTATCATTTTTTGTTATGTTACATATATTCGTATTTTTTACTGTGTAATTTTTTTATTATTAAAGTCCACCTACATCTATACCAAACCGGAAAGAGACCACATGAGCTCTTGAAACGGTGGTGGGGTGTTAAGTAAATCATCACACTTAATTGTTCAAAGTAGTTATTGTAAACGAGAGTTGAAGAAAGTTCGTTAAAAAATGGTTGTCTAAAAGAGGACACCCTACTTTTGAAATGAAATAGAAAGCAAGTCTGACGTTGGTACTTTAACTTGCTGGGGATACCGAATACAACGAAGAATCTTCACTAGTACATTTCTTTTAAATAGTGCAAAATTCATCAACAGATGGTGAATGGATTCAGTTCCTGACACTCGGTTAGAATCAGCTTATAAAAGTCACATCACAATGACTTTGGTCTTAGAAAATTGCAATATAAGCTGTTATATTCAATAGAGATATAATTTACAACAATAGGTAATTCAAGCCGATATGCTTACATTTTGATCGATTTTTTGCCACCTAAAAACTGTTGGGCAAATTATCTGGAACAACTGTTTTCTGCTCAGGCAACCTGATCAGATTAGTCAAATATTCCTTTCTCTAGAGGAATAATTTGAAAAAAAGGATGTGTTTATCTTCAGATTTTCCGAATCGTGCGACTTCTTTCTCAATATTCTCAATTCTAAGATCATATTAGTTCAGGTACTTTAGAATATTAGAAGCCCTAATTTTTCTTTCTGTGATAAGAAAAAGTGCCCACAAACTCCTCAGAAAACACAATGATAGCCAGTATTATTATATTAAAGGACTTCCTCTTAGCTTATAGTTAGCAAGCAAATGAATGCTTGAACATTTTTTCAGCGGTTTTAGGAAACTTCCGAGTCTCTCCAAATCCATCTAGGTGAGTGTCTCTAACGAGCAAAGCGCGTGCCACAGGTATTTAATCAATTACTCTTAAAGAAGAGGAAAGGAATTTAGTAGTGATATCTAGACTCAAGCGGGCTCCGTACAAGTTGAAGTGTTTATGTCTTTTCGTATTAAGAGAGTTAAGAGCTACTTGAAGAATGAAGACTGTTAAGAAAACGTCACGATAGTGGCGGAATTGGATCAAACATTGGTCATAAATGGGTGAATATTTCATGAACGATGCAAATCCACAAAACATCAATGTTAAGTAAACATTTTACTTATGCCGTATCATTGCTAGGTGTGATGGAAATTTCAAGTCTTTGCCTCGTGATTTCCAGCAGTGTTCGGCACTTTTTAAACTTTGAGTATTTTCCTGCATTAATAACATTTCCTAACCTCACTGAATAATTGTCCCCTTAAATAATTTAAATGAATGGCATAATTAACTTATTCTTCCATGACTCGTTGCATTTTGAAAATCGTTATTCCCATTTGGACTTCTCTATGTTAAATGAACTGTTTTTGCAATAACCACTAGCATCACCGCTTTATTTCACAATTCTATATTTTTATTAGGTTTGAATCGATTGATAATAATTGGGAATAAAAGCAGTCATCACTTAGACATCGCATGGCAGTAACAACAATCTTACTATGTTTGAGAAGAAGAGAAAGCATTTTCTCGTCAGAATCCCCGATATAAGAGGCTGTGGTCTAGTGAATACGATCAAAAGGAGAAAACGCTCTTTTTTAAATATTACTTGAATTTTTGATATTCGCCGATGTTTGAGAAATGATTTTGATGGCAGTTTCATTTCTGAATGGATGAACTGTGGAAGCAAAACAAAATCATTGGATCATTAAAATTTTCTCTATACTTTATACATGCTTTTATATATTCCTTATATATGTGTGCATGTATTCTCTTTATTTTCCACAGTGATCTTCGATGCTTGCGGAACACCATTCATACAAATCTTCTCGTCACATATCTCTTCATCGACCTGACATGGATAATTACTGCCGCCCTGCAGACCAGTACATCACAGGAAGCAAATAAGGTGTGTTCGGCATTCCTAAATTGGCGTTAAGTGCTTTGTTATATTTGATTTATATCCAATGATAGCATAAATCTTTAATAGCATAGCTGATAGCATAAATCTTTAAATTAATTAGAATTCGCATATGTAATGTTTGCAGAAATATTAAATGTTTAAAATTTCATTCTCATAGTTTCATCAAGATTTTTTAAAAATTGTCAATATTAATTTTAAAAAGTTTTTTTTAAAAATATATCAATATTTTACAATTTTCTAAAGGTTTTTAAAGCAGGAAATTATTAATTTCCATCAAAATGTCACGAAATAGTTTTCTTTTATTTAAATAGATGCATTTGTTTTTCAGCAGGGCATTTGCCCTTTTTTTTTAGAATTATTTTGCGAAATGTTATCTATGGCTTATGTAATAAACAAATCGAATTTTATTTGCTTTACAGTCTACTTAATCCTCGTTCTTAGATTGTGTTTGATAAATAGAAGAAATCCAATATACTTTATATTCAAGCAATGCATGATATTTTTCGTTCAAAGGCTGAAATTTATCGATGTGTTTACATCTATAAAACAGTCTGATATCTAGACAGGACTTCTTTGTTTACAAGAATGCATATCTTAATTTACAGGAGTACAGAAAATTTTAAAAAATCCATCTACTATTTTTTTTAATATTATTTTATATCTGTTTCTACTCAAGTATGTTCATTTCTATTGATCTTGGAGAACCACTCATTCTGAAACGGTCAAGTTAATGCACATATAACTCTTCAAATATCTTCAAGGACATCAACTATTTACATCAAATCTTTCATAAATCTTTAGTTTGAAATTAAAGTCTCCATACAAATTATTTATTTTGCCATTAAGTGGTAGTAATAGGCTTATAGATTGCTGTTTTTGAACTAGTTCTACGGAATATATGATCAAATAATTTTTACAGATAAATAAACCTTAAAAATGTTCATCTTTTATTCATCAACTTCTGCATATACCTCATGGTTGTTTACTAAATATCATGTTTTAACTTGTAAAGTTAAAGCTGATTTGAAATATTAATATTTAACCTACTGAGTAGTATTCCATATAAAATGTAAACAAATTAAAAGGATACCTTTGAGGAAATTGCAGAGGGTTTATGTACATTATTATTTCAAAAACATTATCTGTTGCCAAAATAATATATTTATTATATATCATATATTATTTGTTATAATTATATACTTATCATATAATAGATATTTATGTAAATATAATTAAATTCTGCCACTAAAGCGGAGTTTCCAATAAAGTGGATTTGCTTGTTTCGATTTCAAAGCTCACCTATGAATTTAGATTCATTATTAGTAAGTCATTAATTTGTCATTCGTCCAGATTAATCATTGAATTTATTTCGGCATGGTTAAACTTGGTTCATAAACCACTGAATCCTATTAGTCGATACAGAAAGGATTTAAAATATTTAATAATTTGATTCGAACTTTTGTGAAATATTTTTGTTTTAATTTATTTTTAAACAACATATAAATCAATCAAAAACAAATTATTTTTTTCATCAAAAATCAAAATACTGGGGTTTTATTTCACCAATAAATTCACTGTAAAACGTTATTTTTATCCAGGAAAGTTTTTCCTGTAACGAAATATAACAAGATATATGGTTTCGACTCTGATATTTTGGTTTTTTCCTCTTATTTTCATCCTTTTCTTTGCATTTTGATTTTTTTCCGGATATGCCATACGATTACTGCTATTGATTATGTCTGATGTACATCCGTCAGAATTCTATTCTCTAGGGAGTGACTGAAAAGAATACTTGCTGCCTAAGATATTTGAGATCAGATACACAAAAACCTTTCTACTTCCACTTTTTCTGGTGACCGTCGAACGTGATTCAGCGTCTCGCGTCTGTTTCTTCTTCATTTTTTTATTTATTTCTTTAATTTTGTTTTGTGTGCTTCGAAATAATAGTTATTTCCGCTATTTTAAATCTTGAATAAAAGATTTATTGAATGGATTGAACAAATTCATGTTAATCATCAAGTTTGAAATAATTCGTTGCAAAGTATGAACCTCAAATGAAAAATATTATTTAATAATTTTTTTATCCGAGTTCTAAAACTCGAAACTATTTCGAAAGACTAAATATTATTACGGCATGGACAAAATAAATGGTTCATACCGTATAATAATACTAGATGGGCACAACAATAAAAATTGGCTAAATCTTTGATGTGGAATGAAATTTTTGATTTTAAGTGCCTTACAAATAGTGGGGGACGATACATCCTTACATTTTTTCGAATACTGAATCTGTTGAATTGTATTTATGAATAATACTTATATGAATGTTTTGTATGTGGGTGGAGGAAATTATGGATAAAGCGAACCACTTTTTTTTTTAAAAAAAAGAGCTTTTATTTTATATCAACATGAGGAAATTGGTATCGAAAATTATTGCCAATATTGACTTTTATATATGCACAGATACATATCATAGTTACAACTAATACATAGATATGAAAAAGTTGGTTGGAATGCTTGTGGATAGCAAGTTGGTAATCACTAAGATTCGAATCTGAGGTTCGATCTGTAGATCCCCACATTTGTGACATTGGAATAATGTGAAGTAAATAAAGAATGATTTTTTCAATCAGTTAATGTGCAGATTATACAAAAAAGTTCTTATCAGTAAAAACATTAATAAAGCATTAATGCTATTGAGACATTTACCGTTGATAGTGGATAATTTACAATTATGAAATTTATTAATACCCAAAATTATATTAAACAATAATATAACCATCTGTTAGGTGGATTTATCCATAATAAAATAAAACATAAAATTATTATTAGCTATTTAACATAATTCGAAAAAAATTCGTTCGTACTTTTCTTTACTCAATTTCTATATACAGAATTCCCAGTATTTTAGTAATACAAATTGCAGAGTTTTTCATATTTTTTTAGAAAAACTTTTATTTTTTCTGTTTATAGGAGATTTAAAAAAATTAATAGAGTGGAATTTTTTGAATCTAATTCTTTTGAATCTCCTTTATTTGTTTGAGAAACGAATAATTCTCACTTGACAAACATAATTCGTTTTCCGAATTTTATCCATAATGTGAAGCACTCGCTAAGTGAGTTCCACTGTATTAATCTCTCGTTATGCGAATTTTTCCTTAGGAATCCATGTGAAATAAAACTCATTCCATTCCAAAAAAATCAAATAAATTTATATTAATGTAATTTATTATTTATAATGCATGCTTTTTAAGTAAAGAAATTTTTTTAAGGCATTTGTATTTGGTTACACTTCAATTTGAGTCGCAGCATTATCATTAAATGAATTTGTAACGCGGACAGCTACTGTGTTATCAAAGTAGTGCTTAACAAATGATGTGATAATTTTCCATGCTTTCATCGTCTCTTTTATTTCACTGGAAGACTGCCGCTCTGTTATATATATTATTTATTCTTCTGACCAAATCTCCTCAGCAGTTCTTTACTGTGACACAGAATACTCCATAAGCTCTTCCATATTTCCATATGTACTTACACGAGCTCATGTCGTTGCTATCCATTTCTAAACCAACAATTTAAACCAGAGTCAAAATTTCGTTGATAAAAGTTCTACAGGAATCGTATTCGGCAACGCTATCCGGTCAAAACTTTTTATTTAGATGCAAGGGATTTCTTTAAACATACGCTGAACACAGAAGGATGCAAGCCAATCCAGCATATGATGTCAAGGTGTTTTCCCGCCACTTGTTCTCCGAAACATCGCTCGTTCAACGAATCACTTTTTTGAAATTTTGTTTTGCACGTTATGTGCTTTACGAAATGCTCGTTACGCGAGGTTTGATTTTACATCAAACAGTTTCTTAAAAAATGTGTGCAAATAACAATTTTCCAAACATGTTGATACATGTCAAAGTTCATTTTTTACATGACTATATATTTTATTGTTTGTTGTTTATTGTTATATTGTTTTATTGTTATCTTTATTAAGAAAGATTTTTTTTTCTTAATAAAGATAATGAAAAATGAAATTCATAATTGAATGTACATTATTAATTATACATAGGAACAATATTCTTTATAAAAAATATAAAACGAAATAAATTTGAAATAAATCTAATACAAATTGTTAGGACAAAACAAAAACTTTAAAACCGCGCGTTGAATATATAAGTGCTCAATAAAGATTTGAATTTCGATTACCTTTTTAATTTTTATATGATAAATTATTTCCTTTTTACAATTTTCCTTATGTCTTTATCAGTTATCCTATTGGTTTTCTATAATCATTTTGAGAAGTAGAAATGATATAAATTACTTAAGGATACATTCCTGTCATGCCGAAACATCTTTTGACATTTGTATTTTTATTCGACTTTTGGTTATTGATTGAAACTCTTAACTGACATTTTATTATTTAACAAATTGAAATTTAGAATCCGGTTTTTAAAAATCCATTTAAATGAGAATATCTTATGATATATGAAAATTTTATCAATAGCATTTCAGTGAGATTCGTTATCTTTTTCTTAACTCGGATTTTTTATATATATATTTTAAATTTTATATTTTTAAAATTATATAATTTTTATTTAACTTGGCTTGTTTCATATTTGTGAATTTAAAATTTCATTATCAATTTCTTCAACTTTCACTTCCTTATATATACTTCAGTTTATGAAGTTTTTAAACCTGTTTTACCTAAATTTGCATAACCTAATGAAAATGTATTATTTCAGTGGATTCAAAACTTAATTTTCAGATAATAATCTAATGAAGATTTTAGTACATGTGTATGGTGTTTCCTGTTCGTAAATTTAAGGAAAAATAAATGGGTTTTTTTTAAAATATTTATATTAATTAAAAATTAAAAGAAATTATTGCAATGTATGAATTCTAAGTTTTGGTAACTAATAGAAGTGTTTTAAAAACTATTTTCGCCAAATATAATTTTAAAAAATACAGATCCGATAATCATAACAGGCATGAATATAACAAAAATTTACTTGAAATTTTAATTATCATTTATAAGGACAATTAAAAACCTTGTATTACTATAGATAGAAGATACTTTCAAAGCAATTACTTATAAATGTAAACTATATAATTTAAAAAATAGATCTCCATTAGATTTACTGTGGAGCATTTATATACTAAATTGTATTCAAATGTTTTTTATAAACCTCAAAGAAAAAAATAATTTTTTGAAATTAGGTACCTAAAATTCATTTAAGATATGTTTTCTTTAATGAATGATTTTTTTAAACCTTTATTTCCAGCAAAAATACGCTAAAAGCATTCACTGCGCATTTTGATATCCGTGTAATGTTTTGTTTCATTGTAACAATCCTTTTCAATAATATTTTTTATTTAAGTTTATTGTAATTTCCTATTTCCTGGTCTTTTATCCATTTAACTTCCAAACATCTTTTCATCTGTTCGATATGCCTGCAAAAGAATTTCTGTTCGGCATGCCTTGCGTTTCTGTGATAGAATCATGTGGGAATCTAGTGCCATAAATTTAATTTAGTCCCTTAAATTTTAACCTCCCTTCTGGAATTGAGTTGGCCAGAAGCTTTCATCTTTTCTTGAAACAATTCACGATTTCAAAATAGTATGTACGATATCAATACATTTAACTAATGAAAGTCCTTTTTCAATCAAGATGAAGGAATTTTTCTCTTTTGAATTTAAGAGCGTTTCTTTATTTTGTATTTTGTATTTCTTATTTCAAAAATAGAAGATCTAATAAAGTAAAGCGTTCCTATGCTTTTAGCTAAATAGCATCCGTTTTATGTCCAAAACTTTTCTCTCATATCTACCAACGGTTCTCTCGTTTATTTGAGAAAATATATGATAAATTCTTCGTCTTAAATTGTATGCCTTATTTCAATTATGCACTAAAAATTGGGATTTCTTATCATTCGTTTCTAATACATTTGTTCCTGCATTTGTAATTCGCTTTCTACATTTTCTGAAATTCACGAATGGTGAAATAAAAAATAGATATTGAATACTTAAAAAAGCAAATATATTAACTATAAGAATAACTATATAATGTAAATGAGAATTTTATCATTTAATAATTTTTGTTACAAGATTGACTGCGGCTGCCATAATAACCTCACTTTGATCACGTACTTCTTAGATCTGTATTCGCAGTCACTCTAAACACAACCTTTGTCGAAATTTTTTGGAACTTTTCGAAGTTGGTATTGGAACTTATTCATAAATTTTTCCCCGCTCGTTAGCGATTTTTTTCCATCATTCATGAAAAATCTTTTCAACATAGAAAAAATAGATTTTTTTATTTTCATCATACAGTATTCTTCAAACAAATTAAAAATTTGAGGATCTGAGAAGCGTCATTTTAGATCAATCCATCGTATAGTACTGGTATTGAATGCTTTGTTTTGTAGAAATTTTCCATGTTTGTTTTTTTAACCCTCATGAAATGAAAACCAATATTTTATTTGATTTAGGTGGCTTGTTTCCTCGTCATTCTCTTAACGTATCTGATGGGCACAAATTTTTTCTGGATGTTTGTGGAAGGTTTGTACCTCTACATATTGGTGGTAAAGACATTTTCAGTTGAGACAGTAAAGCTACATGTATATGCTGGCATTGGTTGGGGTAAGTGTATATGTTGTATGCATACATTTGTAGATTTAAAAACATTATTTTGTTGGAAAGGAGTGATTATATATTATACATATTACAAAAAATGTTGTATTGTATTATTTTCCTTTGAGGCTTTATGCTTATCCGCATTTGAATTCAATGTTCCTGTCCTACGCTTTCTTCTAACTGAAATTTCCTTTCCTTAATACCTTTCACCTACACAAATCTAAGTAATTCATTATTATAATCTATTTAATGCATTCTTTGTAACAAACCTCAAACAAATCAAAACAATAACGTATGATGATTCACACATAATATCTTTGGTATGACTATGAAAGACGGCACAAAATCATAACTAGGAAGACATGACTAGGAAATGGGTGGAATCTTTTGGATTGGAATAGGTAATCATACCTAGGAAATTGGCAAAAAATCAAAACAATAACGTGATGCACACATAATATCTTTGGTATAATTATGAAAGACGGCAGCTTACTAAAATGATAAATGTTTCCCCACAATTAGCAAATAAAATTACGATTTTTTTATATCCAACCCATATGTTTTATATCTGACCTTTTCTTCCCTCTAGAATCCCAGTTTAATTGGCATCACACCTCCCCTTGAGCTAAATCATCGCTTTTATTATATTTTCCCTTGTAGCTATGATATACGAATAATTACTTTGTAAAACCAGAACTAAGGAAGTAGATTTTATTCCAAACTATTACATTTTCTATGAAATTACGCACATACATACATGTATTAATAAATCGGCCTGCACCAAAAGAACCTCCATTTGTTCCCTATTACCACAAAATGCTCAATAACATTGTTGCCATTACCTTTACGATATTGGTCCGCATTCAATATATCGGCAACATCATGGTGATGAAATGCAATTCCTTGTGCTTAAAAGGATCATGGCGAACAAGCTACATCTCTCTTTTGACTGTCGCTGGTATTCTTTCCTATAATCCCTCTTTTTCCAGTCTGTCTCTCCAACCCCCTTCGAATTACGCAATATTTCCGATACTTGTCTTTGATGATTGGTCCTTACATACACGCTCAATTAGAACCATTATTGTTCAACTTACACGATAACGTTTTTAATGCATTGCTATTTCTTAGTGAATTCCTGTCACATCTAATGTTCATCTAAATTACGAGATGGAACTAAATGTGTGCTTTCTTTTAATGCAAAGTTTCCAACAATATGGTTACGATATATACGATATTATTCAACATTCAGAATATCAACCAATATTGTCAAGATAACGTATAATATGCTGTGTTATAAGATAAGAAGGGACAAGAGTAACTCCTTATTATTAAAAGAAAATTCGACGTATTTTCAAAGACTTTATTCATGTGTGTAATCTCTAAATGCATTTTGTAAGGCAATATACACAGTATTCAACTGTTTTGTTTGTGTTTGAAAATGTGTGGGTAGATATTTCAAACGGAAGAACGATATTATAAACTCTGTAAAAAAACTTTATATGATTCTTGAATTCTATTCTTATAGACCTGAGAATTAAATATGTTTCAAACACACAGCTGCAGAGGGTCCTCTATATCTGTTTTTTTCTGTAATTCAAATCCGAGTGATTCCTTGTCGTCTCTCAAAGTGGGTGTTTCTGCCGTTTCAGAGATACTTTATCTTCCAAATGACTTCCACGACTGTTCTTTTATATCTCTTGGGAAAAGCCATAAAATCCTTTCACTTACCTTATCAAATAATCATGAACCTATCCTTATTCCCTGAATGTCCTATTATGGATAGCAGATCTGCTGATAAGTAGACTATTATCTATGTTATCGTCTATATCTCTTGATTTCTAGCTCTAGGTACTGTTAGTGAATACAAACACCTTTCTGAAAGATTTTTTTTAGATTAAAGCCAGAAAATATATGACTGAATTTATCCCCAATTAGGAACTAGATTCTTTTTTAACTGGATATTCATCCATAAAACTTAAAAGAAAATTAACGCATTTATCCGCAATAAAGGATTAAATTGTTCTTTAACTAGATATTCAGTTTATAAAGCCAATAAAAAAATATGAATACACTTATTCATAATAGTGAACTAAATTCTTTAACTACATATCTAGCCTGTCAATTTTCTAAAGAATATTCATTAAGAAATGTGGACCATGTTTCAAATGACTGCTTATTCTTTCAATTTCACAAATTTTAACATAAAGATTAGAAATTTTCTAGTAAATACTTTAATAAATGGCATAATTTTTTTTCACTTGATAGATATTTCACCAATAGAATTTGTGTAATTTAGCAGATAAATTATTCTTTTAATGGTCTCTAAATCATTGTTTACATTTTTAAAAATCTTATTGGGATTCTTTATACATCAAAAAAAACTCTGAGTACTTCTGCAATGGTAAAAAATCCAGAATTTTTGTGTCTAATTCCTAATTATCTATTAACATGTTTCCTGAAATGAAAATTTAGAACTATATAAAATGTTAGACCTTCGAATAATGAAAACAAAATAAAATACTTTAACCTGTAAATAAAAATCGGGTATATATTCTATTGTGCAGAGGACAATGGACAGTACCAATATATAAGTTTACATCTTTGATTCGAACCATCTATCCAATTAGATGGGAACCTTTTCTATTTCTTAATAGTAATAATTAAGAGCCCTCTAATTATTACATACAGAAAATAAGTGCAAATCACAACCAGTCACGTGGTGGCCAAAGAGCTGAAATGGAATTGATCCTATTTTATTCAAGAAATTAAGTTTACTGATGTTTAAAAATTATAGAATTGGGTGCGTTGCAAATTTATTGGGAACATGATCGCTCTTCTCCAATGATGTAATTTTATCTAAACATAGCAACGTTGATACGTTGATTTAAAATCTTTACACATATTTGTCATTTTAACCCTTTGAAATCTATTGTTTTTATTAGGATGCTGGTAAATGAGTTTAAAAATTCACCCAAGGTTATAAATATAATATTGAGTGGAATTTAAAAGAATTTTATAAAGAACCCTTACAAGTATGTAAATGAAACATGTACAGTGGTACTGGACAGTGAATCCATTCAATTGTGATACCCAATAGTATTAAACAGTAGTATTAAATAGTAGATGGCAAAGGGTTGAAGTTGAATTCGCATATTTATAATACTACAAATGGATAAAAAACGAATCAGTTGATAATTATTAGTTTTCTAAACCTTTATTTTAACCTAATATCATGCACAATTTTTAACAATTAAAAAATTTTCTGCATTAATATATGAAATGCTTTAGGTAAATATATTTATTCTAATATTTATTTATGTTTTAATTTTAAAGATTAATATTAGAACATTCTATGTTTTTAGAACTTCTGATAAAAAACCTAAGCAATTCTAATTAAAATAGGTTACAAAGATAAAGATAGAATCATATTTATTTAGTATTAGAATCGCTGATATATGATAGAAAACTATCACATAGTTTTTCATGCAGGGTATTACAATGCATATATTTTGTGCTAGAATATATTTTTAAACATGAATCTGCAAATATTTTATTTTATATCTAATGGATAAACATGGATTAAATATTAATTTTCCTTTAAAAATGTATTTAATCTCTTATTTAATATAGTTCAGTCAGAATTAATCTGTATGTAGTTGCTAACCTGCAACATATTATCTTCTTTTTAAGAAATTAAAATAAATACATATTACAATTATATTCTTTTAATTAATCATAAGAGAGATTTAAATATCGCAAAATCGTCATTATTTCATTTCTAAAGATACATAATGATATATCTTTAGAAATGCTAAAAAAAAAATGCATTTCAAATATTTTATATCGCAACGAATTTTTAATTCTTAAGATCCATGAGATTTTATGAAATCTAAACATATATTTGATCTTTTTTACATAAATTTTTTCTTGTCATCTTTGAACACCAAAATAACCATCAATATTTAAGGCGAATTTATTTTCCTTTCCCTTAAATGAATATTTAAGCTTATTTTATGTGTTCATAAACTGATTAAAACAGCACTTCATATAACACTTATAAGCCCCCTCATTGTGTAAAGGTAATTATCTCGAGTTTCTGTCACTACGCTTAACAGGTGACACTTTTTGAAGCAACGATATAAATCTTTAATTACTTATCCAGACTCAAGGCAATATGAGCAAAACCAACAATATAATAAAATTATGATGAACATCAACAATGAGATTTGTTGCTAGGATGCGTCGAGGTTTGGAGATGCCAATAAGTCTTAATTTGTCACTAATTGAAAATCCTCTCGAGCAGTTGAGGAGTTGGGTGAGATGGCTTGTTAATACAACGTTTGACGAGGATCAAAATTAGCTACCATAATTAATTGAATACATAAGTTAAGAAAGAATTAGAGATTAATTAAGAGAAATTAATATGTTTGTTTTGCTCAGATTTCGAGTGAGAGGGCAATGAATAATTTACTATCCTTTTCTATTAAGAACATAAGTATAAATTTTTAAATATTTAATTAGAACAATCCTTGGGAATATTTCGCAAGATTTTTGACGACAATTATTTTTCCCGTATCAAATAGTCATGAAATTATTTCAAATGACTAAATCAAACTAATAGTTCTCTCTTCAGTGAAGGCATTTTCTGTTTAGTTCGCCTCTCCCTTCCCCCTTTTCAAAACGTATTAACGTAACGTTAATACTTTTCTTAAGGACGATAAAAGTTAATGCATCTTAGAGTTCAAGAATAATTATCAATATTTTCCTTGCATTTATTTTCTTTTACAACACAATTAATAAATACGCTAATAACACATTTATAAAGGTTGTTAATTGTTTTTCAATTTCTGTGCGTCGAGAGAGGGTCTTATAGAAGCCATTCTAGTGAAACCATTTGCATTTTATTTCTCCATTGGTGACTAACTTGTATGCTCTTCCCATACAGCAAATATTATAATCAGTCATAGTTAAAGTTACATAAAATGTTAAATTATGAAATATGCCATTTAAATATACATATTTCTTTCGTATGAGTTATAGAAAATAAAGGGTATATGCAATTATTAGAGTGCTATGCAAGTTCAGAATTTTTTCTTTAGATATCCGTGTAAAATAGTACATTGCGTTTCATTTAATAAAAAATTTTACTCAAACAAGTTTATAATAATGTAATTTATTATTTTAATGCATATTTTTTAATAAGTAATTTTTCTAAAGATTGTTGTCTCTGGGTATGTTACGAAATTTATCAAAAAAGAGGCATTATGTTACCGTTAAATGAATTCGCAGTCTGCATAGTTATTATCATAACAAGTTATGCTTCTCAACACATCAATAATTGTTATAATTCTCAGCATTTCCCTTATTTGACTGGAAGTTTATTTCATTCAAAGACTATTTTAATATTGCGTCCACTATTTCTTCCTCACCCGACCAAATCTCCTCTGCAGCTTTTTGCTGGGACGCAGAATGCAACTCCTATGAATTTTTGCAGTAGTTCTGTCTATGTTCTTCTATCAGCTCATAGATGCCGTGGCTAGCCATCTCAGCTCCATAATCTTGGCCAGAAACAACATCTCGCCGATATAAGCTCCCCAGGCATTTTCTCTAACTCCTCGGAGTCGTGTTCGACAATGATGTCTTATCCAAACTTCTTCCATGTAGATGTAAGGGCTCTCTTCAAACAAGTACTGAATAGAGGCTGATCCAGCTAGTGACGTCATGACACCTTCTCCCCACTCGTTCTGCAAAACATTGCTCATTCAGCGAGTCTTTTTTTATGTTCTGCTTTTCTTCCTCTTTTTCTTTAAGCGAGGTTTGTCTGTAAATGCCTCCTATAAAATGCAATAAATATCATCTACCTAATTCAAATATGAAATAATTGAAAGCTTTGCGAAAGTTTAGAAGGTATAACCATTCAATAAACAACCTTACAAATTTTCTGACATCCTTTTCGCATCATTTTAAATTATTCATGCATACTTTATATACCTAATAAATGTATGTAAATAAGTTTCTCGAAAATAATAAATCTTACTTTCTATACAATTTTATAATTAGTTTCAAACAATACTTACATACATTAAGGCAATAACAGGAAAGCAAGTTTATTCTGAGTAAACTTTATAACATCGGATTAATCTAAAAGCATCTTAATTGCTACGACGTAATAAAGTAAATTCCAAGTCAAGACAGAGGCTTTACCTCACTGCCACGTTTAGCTTAATGAATGGTGTGAGGCATCTAATTAAAGGATTAATACTTGCGCATGCTATACAAAGGCTTACTCAAACAGCGAAAACTGAGATCAGGTGCGTATATATAGTAATATATAGTAACAGGAATATGCACTGTTTAGCGTAACTGTTTTCTCATCTAGTGTAAACCTCAAGCATAATTATAAGGTATTATATGGAAGCAGTGAGTTTGTCTTAAGAACTTATATGCATAGATCCTGTTATTCACAAAGAGAACCAGTATGGAAGAATTAAATGCATATCACAGACAAATATTAGATTTCTGAAGGTTAACCAAAAATAACCAGAGTCGGTTTATAATGTTGTGTTCCGATAATAGAGAGGTTTATAGTCAATTTTTGAACATTTAAATGTTATATAAATTTTTCAATGTGTATTTATTTCATGCATATTTACGTTCATACATAATGTGCTTCTAAAATGATGGCAAAAAAAGCGAGAGAAAAGAAACAAAATAAGATTTTTTAATGAAATGTCCAAAACATAGGAATTTTGTATAGGAATATAAGACTTGTTGCAACATAACAATGTTGCTGAATAGAAGAAACTTATGGATGCATTGTAAGTGAGAAAAACAGGTTAATTCCAGAGTAACAACTAATTTAATGAATAAACTTTCTACAATAGATGCTCGAAATAACGATTACTAATAGTATAAAAAGAGTGTTTCATGGATAAACTTACATGAGGAAAATTCCAGATATGTCCACATACATTTCCTGTAGAAGTGATAGATATTTCCGCTACTTAATCTTCAACTGACTTAGTGGAAGAAGTAGAAGAAGTCCATGCAAGACTTAGAAGAGATCCATGCATATCACATTCGGCGACCGCGAATTTTTAAAGAAACGTCCACCCCGTTTGAACCAATATGAGTCGTATGTATCATTTGGGTAATTCTATAATTCATGCTGAAATGAGATGGAGCTAAATGGTGCCGAAGTCACTGTGGAGTAGTCGTAACTGGAAAAACATCGTAAAGAAGTGTCAAGAAGCTATTTTTTGGAACGATGTTGTACGTGTGACCATTCAAGTTAATATCTAGAATTTAATGTCGCACTAGTTGTCATTTGCAATGCCAGCCAGAGAAATGTCAGAAAGAAATTTCTACAAACTATTTTGTTGAAAGATTCTCTATATTTGGCCATTCAAATGACACAGTAAAATGTATGATATTGCTAAACTGCTATGCGTATGCCAGGCAAAACATTAAAAGGGAATCTTTTTCTGGAAGCTTGTCGAATAATTTTGAATTCTTGTAGCGATACATACTGTTGAAAATCCGCGAGAAAAATGCCAGTTGATACCAGCGGATCGCTCTTAGCCACGATCTAGTCACCTTTCTCTATTTCCTGAGCGATGACTTACTTATAATCAGATAACGATCATCCACACATATTTTCTTTTACAATTTGTTTTGGTTGCATACTGAAGAATTTCGAATTCTTGTGGTGATATATGCTACTAGAAATCCACGAGAGAAATATGTTTCGATACCAGCGGACCATTTTTATCCCCCCAACTATTCTCTACTACCCAAGTACGATCAGGTACCTATATTCAAATAACTATCATTCTGGAAATTTTTTCTTTATAAATATTTTTTCCTTCACTTCTACCTGCCTTTGCAGTTCTGAAATATATTTGTGAGACACCCTATAAAAAAGAATAATAAGTGAATTAACTTCTCGAGTACTAAACAAATTGAACAATGCAATTTTCGAAAAAAGCTTACCAATTCAGATAATGATCATCTCGTAGAACAAGCCCAAGAAAGAGTGTGTGCCTGGCATAATGAACTGCAATCTGTTGCCTTTGTTGAGCTCGAAGCACAAATCTAAAACACCAGTGAATTGAAAGGACAGTTGCGAATTCACTAGGTGAGAAATTACAACTAAGATGGAAGATAAATGCGCCTTTTAAAATATTTCATTAATTTCTAAAACTTTCGGGCGGGGTTTGTTCAGAACGAATTAACTTGAAATATAAGGTTTCCGACAATCGTTAAGTTGCTAAAAAATTTTACAATACCACCATTCCAATCGTAGTCTTAAAATTAATTTCGAAGGCATTAGATACAGACATAAACTTCCAATTGGAAAATTGCTCTAAATGATGTTAAGAATTATAATTTTTGTTGCTAAAGTCAATAAAAGTATTGCTGAAATAATTAAGAAATCTAAATTTTTATTATCCTCTAGTTCGATTGTTCAATATTTAATTAAATATTTTTGACGCAAAAATAACATCCTTTTCTATTCTTTTAGCGATCAAGAGTGATCGTTAAAAAAAATTTTGATTTCACTATTTCTATTATTTTCCCATTATTTCAGCAGCTGCCCCAAGGAAAATCACTCATATCAACGGAATCCATTCCTATGAGATAGTCGTTAATAGATAGATTTTTGGGAATTGGAAAACTTCCGTTTCGATAGCAGAAAAGTGGAATCATTTGGTTTAAAATATGAAGATATGTGCCAAGAAAGATGCAGATAGTTACTAAAGACAACTATAGAAATAGGTTTATAAAAAAAATGTAGGATCTCATTATTTTAAAATTGTTATTGAGCCAAAATTATTTCTTTGGTTTCCATCAATGGGACGCAAAATTTTTTGTAAAAATATTAATGTATAAGAGTACGACTAATAGGACTGGGGGAGAATGTGTAGTAAAATATATATTCCGTAATTCATTTTGAAGTACATTGACCGAAATAAAATATATTTCTTACATAATTTAAACTATTTTTCCAGCTGAAACTTTATATTCATTTTCAATAGTTAGAATAGGCTTCGATTAGAAAGAACACCAGGCTTATTAATATCAAGTACTGTCTAATAGAAACTCATTCTATTAGAAACTCATTCTCATGAGAGATTACTTGCTACTTTTCGTTAAGAATTAATCTGTCCAATGAGCTTATCGTATTGTAGTAGAACGAGAGAGTAATCCGATTATCTAGTAGATTTGAGACTCAGCAGATTACCTCGGCGAGATGTGTCATTTTTATTATTTAGTGATGCAAATTGTGTTTTGAAGAGATCCAATAGGCAGGCTATCAGCCTTAGCACAAGATATTGTTGAGAATATGTAATATTATTTTCCTTACTAATTAATTTATCATACTTACTCGATACAGAATCAATAACTCAAGTTTTGGTGACTATTTTGAGACTTGGGGACTTTGACGGTGGAAAGCGATATCTCTAAGAGGAACAAAGATACCAAATCTTTCCTGATCTTTCGATACTCGATTCACGAGAGTTATATAAACGATTTCGGGCACATGAGTAATCAGTAGGGGGAATTTTTTCTGTGAAGTATTTATCTTTAGTAAGTTCTCTCAAATCGCTTAGTGCTATCGGGGTTATTTAGTAACGATATCCTGTTTGTGGGTTATTAAGCTCCGAAAGTGTTGTTTTTATGTACGCTTCGGCTGTGTTTTGCTACCTGTCTTTTTATACTTAATTGTCTTTACTACCTATGTTTTTGTGCTTTACTGTGTTTGCTACTGGTGTTTTCGTGTGCCATAAAACATCGGTATTAGTTATCGGACTTTTTCGGTTTTTACACATTCAATACACATTCAACGATTATTTTGATAACAATATTACACGATATCTTTACCAATGTTGTTTGTTATTTTGAATTCCGGAAAATATCATAACGATCTAATAATGATATTATTAAGCATTTTGCAATAAGCATTAAGCAATAGGGTATGCGATTCAATTTGCATTAAGAAATACGGTATGAGAAATATGCAAAATTATGACGATTCAATAGTGTATAAGATAGTCCATAGGGGTTAAAACTCTGATAGATGTTCATTTTTTGTATATTTCTGCACATGTTTTTGATTTGCTTTTCTTGTGGTGTCTTTTTTAATGTTGCTGTTTTTTCTGTCTTTGCAATGTTTGGAATTTTAAATTGTTCATTTTCTATCAGTTTTGTATCTCCACTTTGTATTTTTGTCGATTGTTTGTATTTTAAATATTAATACTGTTACAAACCTGTCATTTTGCTTCCCAGTACGAATAGTGTCAGATGAATGTAAACGACATAAGAAAGATCGTTTTACAGTCATCTGTATTGGATGTTGTCGGATGCCGAGCCAGTGATCCCAGGGCTTGGCGACAAAATGAATAATGCTCGAAACTTCAAGAATTGTGTCGATCCGTCCATTAGGAACCAAGATTCGCTTGATTGGTCTAGAAGATTCTAGCCCCGCCGTTCGGGAACTATAAAAGGCCGGCACTCTCAAGCTGCGTTTGTGTGTCGAGTAGTCTTAGTCGCCGACAAGTGACGAGTCTCCGAGAAGATAGCGAAGCAACGGTGAATTACCAGCGTTGTGTGGAGCGAGTACTGAACTGCTGTGTGTCGAATCCTGTTGTCTACTATGGAAGCAGCGTCGTATATTCTGTGTAGTAGCCAGTTGTGAGAAGTAGTGAGTCGACAGCTAAAGCGAAGACAGCGAGAAGTTCAACCGTTGGAGAGACGGTAGAGAGAAGCTCAGAGGAACCCCTCTCCTGCTGGATTCTGTCTAGCCGCTTCGTATGCTGTGGACGATTACTACCTGTGGGCTACTGTCATCTGTAGTGTACTGTCCTGCGTTCATCTCAGCTGTGTATTCGTTGTCTTTGTGTACTCGTGTCTTCGTGTAAATAAATGTCGTCGTCGTTTTCTACTGTCGTTTGCCGATTGTGTATTCTCTTCACCATACACTACCCTATCAAAGCGAACCCGACTGCAGAAGAGGAAGAGAAATCCGTAGCAATACATTGTTGATTAATTTTATGGTGCAGCGTACTATAGCTTCCACTTTTTGGGGGGGAGGGTTATGATTTTATTTTTAGTGTATGCGCTTTTACTGATTTCTTTATGTAAATTTTATTTTTTTGACTCCAGAGTATGCTTGTTTATTAATTAATTTAAATATTTTATTTTAGTTAACAAACTATAATGTATATCTTTATTTTCCGTCCATATTCTGGCGATGATTGAAAGCCTTTCAATAAATAAATAATGAATTTCTCCCCAACAACTTCCAAGGTCTTATACATTTTCCGGTAGGTGGGTTGTAGGGAGGTAGACCAAAATGAAGACAATTGTATTTACTATATGGGCAAGTTTAAATGATATTGCATTGCTATTTATGATATTCTAATGCCATATTTTGATTATAAGACGGCGTACTGTGAATAAAGGGTAATCCTATCTCGTCTAACTATTTAAAACGCCTTTTCAAAATATATGCTGTGTCACAATTCTATTCAACTTCATGTGCAATCCCTATTAATGGTTAACGTAAAGCGGTATCCATCACCGGAAATAATAAGCATCTTTGCGGCCACCGAACAGAGATAATCCGCCACTTGATTTAAATTATCGGAATCACAATCCCATTTCTGAAAAGCCATTACGCAACTCGGAATGGTGGGAATAAGCTTCGAATTTTAATGTGTTTACGAATCGAGTCTATTGGAAATTTTAGTGACTAATGTCTAGTGCGAACCCATAAAAGTCCATTCTAGAGCAGTTATGAGAAAGGAGAGGGTCCTAATGAAGTCCGTAAAGTATTCGCAAAGATATTTGAATGTTTCGACTTAAGAGTCGTGCATAAATTTGAAATAAACTGAATATTTGTTAGCGTGCTTTATAGTAAGTAAGCTTGATCCTTTATGGCTGCATTAACAATTAATAGTTATTAATTATGATTAGTTATTAATTGTACGAAGTTCTTGTTGTATGAATCGAATTTTTAAAAACTATAATAATGCAAAAATAAAATAATTGCAAATTTTACTTAATTACAAAAATAAAAATAACAAGACAAATCAGTAGCGACTCTTTTAAAAAGTTAGCCATCGTAATACTTAGAATATTAAATTGTATAAAGAATAAAAATTTTATTTCATTATTTCACCGTTATAAAATCTAATAATCGTAGTATCATTCTATCCTACATACTGTCTTGTTAAAATAAAATAAAAAATTGAAAACTTAACTTTTTTCTAAAAAAAATGAGTTTGAAGCCAATGAAAGATAAAAATTTCATCGATGTAAAAGGATTGGGGAAGATTTGCTAAGTAAGAGAGTTTGTTTTACTTATTTCTTAAATTGAAAAAGTTTTCTAGTCGTCCGAATATTCAGACTTAAGATTTTGAAGAAATTTTATGTTTCAGACCACCTCAAGTCTGAAAAAAAAAGCAATTTTGAATTTATAACTTTTTGTATGTCTCTTATTCAAAAACGCATTGATCTGAATGCATGAAATTCGGTACACCAAATTTACAGCTTTCAAATTTTTGAAAGAAAACTTATTTACACGATACGTGTCTGACAGGCTGTTAGAGTACAGTGTAGAAGATAAATATAAAACTTAAGAACTAATTAAATAAAATTCATTGTACAAATATAGATAGTATTTAATGCGCCGATCCATATCAAATCTTGAATCAAATCTATCAAAGGGGATTGACTTTCTTTTGGCCTGTATTTTCGCATGCATTTAAATGTGAAACCTCAAAAACTCGATGAAATGGGTGCGCAAAATTTGAATTCAGCTTTAGAATCTTAAGTGTAGGGTTTTGAAAATTTTAAATTAAAACCGTCAAACTCCGTATGTTTGATTTTCGTACGTCTATAAACACGATGATTCAAAAACGCAACGACTGAAAATGCAAACAGAATTCAGAAAATGCAAATGAAATTTAGTTAATTGTTTATGCCAAAATGGTCACAATGAATAAAAAAAGCGTTCAAAATCTTGACTCTGTTTTCTTCATAACAATAGGAAGTTATGTGCTGAGTTCTTAAGATAAAAATTAGAGCAATCGAGTTGTTCACGGCTTTGTCCAATATCCATAATTTTATGCAAGGGTTCGATATAGAATAGGCAAGAATATTTGAGTGTTTATTGGTTATTATGATAATACCGCACATAAGTTTTCATTTTGAATAAAATACACAAATTCCTTTTTTATTTGAAAAGAAATGAAATCACTCATATTTTTCTTCCCTTTTTTTAACAAATTCTTGTATTTATTCGCTCTTCATTTGTTGTTGTTGTTGTTGTTCGTTTTTTATTATATTTGATGATGCACGGAATTTATGTACAGTACAAAATATATTTTATAACCTAATTAGGCAATCGATTGAAGAAATGTAACGGAACGGATTAAAAGTATTTACATTTAATCTCAGAAAAATACATTTATTAATTGTTTTCTAGATTTAGATGCTATAACAATGTATGAAGCATATATCGTAAAACAAATATTTATTAATATTGAAGGTGGTGCATTTACTATTGAACTACATCTCTTCATTGGATAAAATTCCAAAAGACATTTTTTTTCTCCTGATTATAATTCCATTTTGCCTATATTGATTGTTTCATTATAGAACACTAATTCGCATAAAGATGGTTTTTCTCAATAATCGCATTCCCTTTACATAATTAAATGGACAGAAAAATGGAGAAAATTCTTGCCAAATAAAGCTCTTGTTCAGTTTAATTCAGAATTCAGACACTCAATTCTGGATAGTTTCCTTTAAGCTAATATTTTCTTTATAAATTGCAATGAAGGGGTTATACTTTTGCAAGTAATTTTATTTAAATAAATAAATTGCAATGTTTTCGGCATTCATATTGCAGAATGTCACAAATAATGAGCAAACCCCCGCAATTGGGTTTGGTACCTCGACGCTTTAACAAGAAATGAGGCATTTTTCTATGTACTTTTTATTTTGTTTGCTAAAGCTTCGAGCTCATGCGCTTCAGACTTCTCAAAATTTCTGAATGTTTTCTTGCCGAAGAGCTCGAGAGTCTATGGGGAAATATAAAATATTGATAAAAACATGGAATTTGTATATAATATGCTTTCTCATTTTAGTAATTAGAACTCTTATTATACATGCGGGAATTCATTTTTAAAAAGCTGTCCTTATTAAGAAAATGTTATTTATAAATAGATACAGACTTTTCTTGTAGATAGTATCGGAAATGCATTCGAAGTTGTAATTGCATTTATTCATTTTCAAATTAATATAAAAGATAAAAAGGCCCATAAAAGATAATTTCTTTTAATTATAAATTTTGGATGCATAATTTATTTTAAACTATTATTATCTATTATTATCTCCTAAGACTACTAAGATTGCTATTTCAAAATTATTGTGAGAGAATTGTACTTGTATCTCATTTTGAAACTTATTGAAAATATTAAACTAAATTATAGAATTTTTTAAACAACTTTTTATTATTTTGAATGACATTATTTATTATATATAATTTCTTGTTAATTCTTAAAATCAAAGTTAATTAAATAGGTGGAAAAATTCCTCGTGAATTTTTGGTAAGCGTGTTAACGAAACTGATTTAAAAAGCATATGACAACACCATATTTTCTATTCTTATTTGTTAAGAAGTATACAAATTTGAATTTCTGAGATTTCATTACTAGAAGTGTTTGTTATCAAAAGCACTCACGCGCAAATCTTCTCTAAAATAGAAATTGAAAATGAAGTTTTGAAGTAAAATAATAGAAATTTGAAGCCAAAATTTATCTTCTAAATATTAAAATTTTTATTTTGGAATTTTAATTCCAAGGTTCTATATTCAGAAAACCTGCCCTTCCGTACAGTTAGCAGCCTTTCAAATATATATTATATTTAATTAATGTTTATATTTCATGATCTAAAGAAGTGGGAGAAAGTTCATTTTCTGTTATTCGCTAAAAAAATAAAACATTTTTTTGGAAATATTTAAAAAAAAAACAATTCGGAAATTGTTATATTCGTCAATTATATAATCAATTAGCTGTTAATTATTGATTTTTTGAACTGCAGGTCTGTGGATCTAAGTTATGCAAATTTATAAATCATTTCCTCATACCGAAAATATGAGCCGTTTTCTAAGCATAATACCTCCTTTATTATTTTAAGAAATGCAATGGAATCAGAAGTTGATATATTATTGATTTTATACTAAACAATGCTTGATAATCATAGTCTTTTTGCCATAATAAAAACAAACAAATTGATTACTGAATCAGTCGCTTCAGTCAAACGCAGCAAAATTTTATACACCACGGCTTTGGTGTCTCTTCGTATATGTACCAAATTATGATTGTACTACTTGCACTTTTTTTATGTATACTTAAGTGATGCACAAAAAAAAGGTACCTATATTCTTTATTTGCTGTTCTTTATGTCTTAATATTTGTCTTTAATGATCAAAAAATCTCTTGACCAAAGCGAGCAAAAATGTGCTGTTATATTTCTGGAAACATTTTGGCATTATTTTATTATTTTGCTTAGGATTCTCAACTCTGCACTCTCGAAGACTTCGTAGCTTTTTCCAATCCGTAATGAATCAGTTTCTATAAAATTTCAATATTTTATATCGTAACTTCGTTGCAAGCTATGCGCTGTGGATAAAAAATAACTGAAATTTTCTGTTAAACTTGTTACTTATTTATTTCTCCTAAGACTACTATAGTTTTCAACCTGAATAGGAGTTTATTAGAAAAAGAAATTATTTCAACAATAGTAAGATATAATTTAATTTGTAAATACATTACATTTTTTTAATTAAATTTGGAGATGACATAAAAAACATCAGATAAGTTATGAAACAGTAAAATTTAACAAGCTTACAAAAGAATCATTAGGCCCATTTTATATCCACTCTTTCAACGGACAAAAATTTAGTATTTAGCTGTTTTTTATGCATTCAGTTTTAAAAATGAAGGCACTATATAGGTGTATAAAATTTCAGAAACAGAATTAAATAAACAAAAATACCACTCCTAATGTTCAGACAATAGGTTTTCACATAGCAAATGCTTTTGCTTTAGTAAAACATTTGCTGAAGCAAAAAAAAAAAAAAAAAAAAAAAAAAAAAAAAAAAAAAA
>JAPMOR010052380.1:42786-66984 GCA_026543865.1 Argiope aurantia | reverse complement strand
AAAAAAAAAAAAAAAAAAAAAAAAAAAAAAAAAAAAAAACATGCTATTTTTAACTGTTGTAAATAAACATGCTGATTTAACAGAATTTCTCATTTCCAGCGCCGATAAATATTTAATTTGCTGTCGACACGAAGTTTAAGCTGTCATTTGCGTTTTTTGTGTACTGGAATAAAAAGAGCTTCACCAGGTTTTCACTTTTCTAAAAGAAGACAGAGAAATTAAAAAAACAAAAGAATTGGAAAATTCAAAGCATTAAAACAAATGCCTCTTTGTCTTTCAAAAAATTAAAAAAATGCTGTTGTTAGGGTTTTTTTAATTTAATAAAATATCCCTTGAAAGATTGTTGTGGATGTTCTTATTTTCGCTCTTGAATCAAAGATTTATTTTCATAATAAAAATCTTTCAAACTTTGAAGTGCGGTTTTTAGTGAAATGGATACATTTTTTATTCACTAAAATTATTGAAAAGATAACATTTCAATGAAATCTTGTTTGATTTTTTTTATTTGTAAATAAGCAAGCTATTTCAGCCTTCTGAAAATTGGCGATTTAACCGAGGAGGATGTAAATGCGCATTATAAAAATAAGTATTTTGCTAAATGGTTTGATTTCAGATTTTTACAAAATTATATAAAGCTGTTTTAAAAAAAAGATAAAAAATAAACTAGTTCTGTTACAATATCAATATAAACGTATAACAACACTTGTATTATGGGTTTTGTTTTGATGATCGCACATAGGGGAGGTAATAAAAGTCTCCATAAAACGACTGAAATTATAATTATCGATAAGATATAAATTAATGATAAAAAAAAAGTCTTCTTTCTGTTCTATTAAGCAAATACAACATTCTTTTGTGATATTCTGAAACAGTTAAGGGTGGTATTTCAGTTGTATTTCGTCTTATCTTCTGAATATTTTTGATATTTTGCATTACCAAAAAAACCATATGTTTTGGATTTTTTTCCTTACTTTTGCTGTTTCTTGGCTTTTTCTTCAGAATGCTTCTTTTTTCAATAAATATATACTAATATTTCAAAATATTGTTTTGAAAGCACGGGAAAGTTTAGTCTTCAGATTCATTTTAGTAGGTCATCAAATCTTTTGGATTTTTTTTTTTTTTTTTTTTTTTGCTTAAATATTCATTTCAATTTTATGTTTCTTCATCAATTTATTTTGATAATTTTTGTTGCAATTCTTTCTAATTCTTATACAAAACTAATTTAAATTGTTTTTAGGAATGGGAATTTATTTTTTAAATTATAAAAGCAAATGTAATCAGTTTAAGATCAAAAGGCGTAATAATTCTAAAATGCATTACTTTAATAATTTTTTTATTACGAATTATTCACGGTTATGAAATTTTTATGCATATGCATTGAAATATAAATACGTTATATCTTAAGAATGAAATATTTTATTATTTAAAAACATTCATATAAATGTGTAAAAATTTCAAAATATTTCAGGTTATTTCATTTTTTTTTCTGCTTCTTTATTATATTATTTAATTTATTTGAAACAATCTGGGTATGACATTATAATCCCAATTAAAAGTTAATTTATGAAAAATATTTTTATGTAAACTTTAAAAAAATCATAATAAGTTCGGATTTTTATGAGCTAAATTGATTTTTAACAATCTATTGAATTTGAAACATATAATGTATTCCCAGTTTTCTTTTAATATTTAACAGAATGCTTTATTATGTCTTTTATGTAATTTCTTCAAAAAATTATTTCAAATATTGAAATTATTTCAAAGTCATCTAAATCTAATTAGAGCATCGTTTTGAGAAACGGTCATATTTATTCCTCTAGGCCTTCCAAATATTCACTTTAGAATGCCAGAAATGTATTAATGCCATTTTAGTTTAATTTAAGCGTATATATTTTTTTGTAACTAAGCAATAAAAAGACAATTTAATTTTCTCGCCATTTTTTGATTATTGGAAAATCCATTGTCCACTTAAGCAATAAAAATGGATTTTCCTGCAACATTTTTTTCTTTTGAAAATTTTTTCTTCCCAACATATTTTTCACAACTGAAACGAAACCATTGTAATCATTCACAACACTCAATAAACCCGTCGGGAGCCGAAAGAGTATCTAGCCCATGAAGAGACAAGACAAATGTCACGTCCCAATTTACTTCAGACGATTTCTTCTGACATATTGTTCAGAAAACTGACCAGTGAAGCGGAGGAAGTTATTTGTGCTCATTCATCTCGTCCTTACTAACTTGATTTATGAGCGATGTGTGTTTTGTTAATAGACACCGTCTGCAGCAAATGGACTTGAGCTCTTTGATTGTAACCTCGAGAAGGTCAAGGTATGTTACGGACACTCGTATCGGTTGACTGCTACTGGTTAAGAGTGGTTATTAATAAAGCTTTCTGCCCCTTGTGTTAACTATGGCATCTGGGTTAAGTGACGCAATATAAAGGAGATGCCACGTTCAATTATTTCTGATGGTTGATTTGAGTGCACTTGTCATGGATAGTATATTAATCCGTATTTTATGACATAGAAAGCGCCACACAGACACAGAGAAGCGGAAAATTAGTTGTGCTGGCCATTCTATTTTTGTCTGTATAGAGTAATTCATCAAGAATATTTGGTTTGTGTCAAATTGAAAAGGACATAACTAGAACTGAAATTAAATGTAACAAAATACTCTTTGTCAGCATATAATTCAAACATGATACTTTCAGAGCTTATGCTTATATTTGGAAAGAGAGTTTTAATTAATTCCACGTCAACTGTTGTGTTATTTGGTCAAAAAATGATGCTTTACTAAATTTCTTTTGGTCTAAATCCAATCATGATTATCTATTTCAAGGGTTCTAAATTTTGTATTTGGTCTCTTCTTTTACAGAATAATTGTTATTGCGAAAACATGAATATTTTGTTATAATTTTACAAAGCAGTATTTAGCAAAGCAGTATTTAGCAGTATTTTACAAAGCAGTATTTAGCAAAATATATTTCAAACTTTTGGGGAATTCATTCATTTCTGTGGTTTTTAGAAGCAAAAAAAAAAAAAGGAATGATTGGGTTCCATCAGGGTCTGCAATGTGTGAACTTGAATTTCATTGTTTAAAAACAAAATATATGTGTCTATATGATATTATATTCTGTGTAGATATATGTTATTTTAAATTGTGTAGTATGAACAAATAGTATTATTTTTTATTTTGCATTATGTATAAATACGTGTTATTTTAAATTTTTGTTATCGTAATTTTTATTCAGATAAATAAATTTCTCATGAAGTTCCTGTAGAACACCATAAATTAAAGTCAGGAAATATAAAGATATCAAGTTCCAACTAAAAGCTCCATTCTATTAAAAATTCACATGCTGAAGATTGCAAAACTGAAGATTGCAAAATGTGCTTGAATTTAATTTAACATCCTTGGTAGATATTTAATTCACATTTTAATTAAGGATCTAATATCACATATTTAAAAAAAATGCGTTTTTTGTTTGTTTTGTAATGCTAATTACGAATTTCAAACAAATTCACTTTATTTTGAAGAAAAAAGACAATTGCGCAAAATTGGTTATACTTTACTTTGGAATTTAGTATTTCAGATAATATAGTTTTCCAAAAATCATTTTTCGCGTAAAGAAAAATCTTAGATACCACATAATCAAGTTTCTTTTACTAATTACGAATCATTAAATATTATTAGATTTCAAGTTTATTTCTTAAAAGCATTTGTGGTGCAAATAAGTTTCTACCGATTAGGGAATCCTTATAAATTTTTTGTAGATGATATAAGACAATGATTATTTCAGTAGTCATATGTAACTTGAGTTTAGTTGAATGCCAATATATCTATATGTTATCTCAAAAGTGCAGAAATCAGTTAATCTTACCAGATTAGCTAGCTAACCAGCACATTAACTGGGATAATCCTTTAAAATGTGGAAAACTGATTAATTTCTCAAATTACCTAGGTAATCTGCGAATTACATAGAAAATCTGAACATTACCTACTAGGCACTCATTAAAGTGAAAATAAGATCTTTACTGGAACAACAGCAACGTTTCTGTACACTTAAATTAAATGTTGTTTATTTACTTTTTGATATAGAAGGATCAAATGAATACAATCGATCAATCAACAAATTAGCTGATAGAATCAATCACCAATCAATTGAGAAGCTTGAATGCAAGGAATCGAATGATTAAAATATTATTGCAATGAAAGAAATTGATATAATATTTTGATATCTAAAGAATTGCGTTAATGCAATTACCAAACTAAAAATAGTTCAGGAGTAGGGAAAGGAAATGAAAGAAACAAACTTTTGAACTTTAACAACACGGAAGCCGCTATTATGCACATTACCTAGTTAAAATGCGAAAAACTCTTAATTCCGCCCTTTAATGGCGCAAATCAATCTGTAGATCAGCTAGATAATCTGCACATTAACGGCTTTCAAGCTTTAATGGTAACATTTACATTAATATCATCTCAAGACTAATCGATGAATAGCCGTGATATTCCATAAAAAGGGAGCAATGTATATTAAAATGCTCTTCTAAGCAGTAATAGAAAAATAATTTCTGCATTATCCATTGCTAGTACTCTTAAAGTTTATTAATAATTTGTTGTTGATAAGAATTGAATTAATGCACACTATCGTCTGTATACACAAAGTAGCATATAAGCTTTATGTAAAAAAGTTTTTCAGCCCTTTATAGCAGTATTTAGGTGAAAACTGTGAATCAGTAACATATATTTTATATAAATGTTGTTTCAAATACGTTCATGGGTATTCTACAACTCAACTTCAACCGGAAGTGAGATTTATTGCAGATATATCACTCCTCTTGTCGACCCTACCGAAGAGATTTCAACAATTTATCAAGAACATGGGTTTCGTTTCTCTTCCTTGCAATAAATTTCACTTAAATGTCTCTTTCGACGTCTATATAAAGACAGCATTTTCACGGACGATAAAATTGAGTGTGGACTCTCACTCTCTTCCCTTCCTTTCGCTCCCCTTCCATTTCTGTTTAATAATCGCCATCGGTCACTGAACTATTGCCAGGATGGCAATTCCACATTCACTAGTAGAGCTTCTGTAATATTTGTGTCACCGGGGGTTACTAATCATTTTTGACGGAAGCAGGAGACAAAAGCGGAAAGTATTTAGTTCAATCTGAGGATGCTGCAGTCAAGAGATGATGTAGGAGGCATTAGAATGTGCCGCTAAGCGCCCATCTTAAGTAGAATTTTTCATTTAATATCCTTGACGACGCTGTTCATTTCAATCACAAAATGTTACTTTATTAATATGAGATATTTTATGTTTTAAAAAAGAATTCACTGTTCTGGAGGTGACTATTGGTCTTGTATATAAATTCAATTTATAATCAGTCTTTTTTTTTTAACAGGAAATGATTTTTCATTTCTACGGATTGAAGAAGATATATTTAAAATATTATTGACTAACTTCAGGATATACTAGTGTTCTAATTTAGATATATTTTGAATTTATGGCATAATGAGAAACAAATAATATTACTACACAGCATGTCTATTAAAAATTGTTTTTTATTATAGCTGATACCAAAGCGTTAAAAATGGTGGAGAAAGAATTTTTTTTGGATAATTTTCCAATTGAATAAATAATTGCATGCCATGAAAAATAAAATATTTAAATAATTGTATAATTTGTGGCATTTTATAATTCACTTTTCTATTGTGATTGTCCCACGAGGGGAGGGGCGCTTCATAATTGAGGATGAGAAACTTCCTGCTTGGTGGTTGGTTCTCGCCACCCTGGAGGGTACAAGAAAATGTGCGAGTCCGGCTCCTCCCATCGATGAGGAATGTACTTCCTTAAGGAGAGGGTGTACTGTGGCCGGTGATGGCCCTTAAGACTCAACCACAGTCATCTCTGTTGTTGCTGTCTTGGCGGTCCGGTCTTCAAGTTTTTCCGTGTGCTTTTCGGCGGTCGGAGTTGTAAGTTTACGATTGTGATTTTCTGTTGAGACTCTGCTTCGATTGCATATTTTTGAGAAATCTCGTTTTGCAGCATTGCCCCTTTTGTCGAGATGACGAACTACCGCTGTGTGTACTATTCTTTACATTAATACAAAGCAAAGTATTGATAAATAGATGATGCATTTTTTAATAAATAGACAAAACTTTATAACTTTACATTTGCATTTCCCTCCTATCACTTACGATATAAATACCCAGCTTCAAATTTCACTTATAAGCGGGGCCAAAAAGTGTTTCATCCTGTAGCAAATTTTAGTGGACATCCCATACCTATAAAAGCAGAAAATCGAACTGGATGTAAATGATAATTTCTGATAAACTTGAATGTCCTAATAGCATTGATAACAATAAAGGGAATCAAATACATGTTTGTTGTTAATATGTATCTATCTCTCTGCAGTCGTTTATTTTAGTACTTCTTAGAATTCATCATCCATTTTCTGAAACAAGGATTCATATATCAACATTAGATCTTTGTTATCCGATATTGCAATAGATAAATATTTGAAATAAAGCTTTTTTTCCAGCTATTTGATATAAGATTTTTAATAATGCATCTATCTGACTTGCCGCAGGCAACTGAAACTCGTAGGAAAAAATGAAAATAATCCAATCATTTTCCCTCTAGCAGTCATTCAGAGGACTTTCATATGTACAGAAAAAAATGAATTTTTCTTTAGAAAGAAGAAAAAAAAACTTTCGTTTGAAAAAAGTTTTTTCTTTATAAAATGTGTAGCTGTATAAAATATAAATGTGTAGTAGTATAAAATGTTACAGAATGCTGCGAAGAATTCAGAATTTGAGTGTATCTGATTTCAATCAACTAAAAATGGAAGATTTTTCCTCTAAATTTATAGTTATGTGATCTATATTATTTTATTTAAAAAATTCAATTAAAAAGATAAAAACTAAAAACTACATGGTTTGTTTAATAAAGATTCCTTGTGAACCTCTGAAATAATAGTACGAAAATGAGACGAAAAGAATATTACCTCTCTATTTGAGTGACAGAATTTTCTATTAAAAGGCATGGCGTGTTTGAAATAGAGAAAGATTACTTTTTCTGTAAGAAATAAATAAAAATATGCTCTCACAAAACTTTCTGAAGTCAAATATGTGGTAACTTTTCACACACACATAGAAAATTATTTTTTTCTTTGTATTTTTTGATGAAAGGTTTCAAATATAAACAGCTGCGGTTCAAAAATAAGCATACCTTCGTGCGGTTAGCTCTATGAATTCTGACAAAACTTTTATTCATTTTCTCATGATATTGATTCGACGTTCTTTCACTCGCCGAATTAAAAAGAAGCTGATCATAGAGTTTTAAATTTTGGTGAACTCAGCGTATTTAGGTGAAGTTATTCTTATTTAGATGACGAAAGTGTTTATCGAAGTAAAAACAGAATTTTTTAACTCAAAGAACAAAACTCAATATGTCTTTTAAAAATCAAACCATGGCACAGATTTATTGCTTTTATTTATTTATTCTTTTTCTAGTCACCAATGTTTTTTGTTACTGTTTTTTTTTTTTTTTTTTTTGCTTTGCATTGCATTGCATTGCAGTAACATCTCGCCAACCAAATCATACAAAGCAATATCTTAAAATGTAAAGGTACTGATAAATCTGTAATTATTTATGATTTTGTATCAAATATAATGAGCCACAATTTAACAAATACTTTCTTAAGAGTTTTTCTTCTTCTTTGACAATTAATTTTATTATTCCTAGAACATTAGACTTGCCACATCTGGCGAAAGTTCGAAATAGCTAAAAAACTTAGGATTAGGACAATCATCTACTTTCAAATTTATTTTCAAGCAATGATTTATTTCTGAACAAATTCTTTGAAATTCAGTTGAAAGCAGCAATTCAAAAAGAAAATTGAGAAAATAATCATAAAATAATACAGAAATTAAGAGAAAAATTTTAATCAGAAATATTTAGGTATTAGTCGTATGAAAATATATGCCATTTAAACTCATTACACGGAGTGCCGGTGAATTATTTTCCTATGATGTACTTATAATTTGCTCAAATTTTTAAAAAGAAAAGTTAACTCATTTTTTCAGTTTGCAATGATTATAATAAATTAAAAAATATGTGCAGGATGGCTTATTTGGACAAATAAAATAATACTTATTTACAAATTGTTTTAATAAATAGTAATTTCTAGATAGCTTCTTCTATGTGAAATAAGTTAATAATTTGATAATTAAGATCATTAAAATTATCAAAATGCTGTTTATGGATTTAGAATTAATAATAGTACTACATTGCAGAACTCTAGCGTATTAGGAAAGGAGAATTCAGTTACAAAATTCCACATATACGGACCTGAAAAAAAACGAAATTGATTAAAAGGTTTTTAAAAAGGAACAGATAGTGCTTTACAAGAAATATAATAAATAAATGTTACAAAAATATAAAACATTTGTTCCTTTATGTTTTTTTGCAAAAGTAGACAGAAAGATGTGGTGTTGCTCTTGTTTATATGGTGTTTAAGATATCATAAAGGATCTGAGGAACTCTATAATACAAGATTGTCGGATATTAAACATTAACATTCTTAAAATTACTCCACATAATATAACCAGTTGTATATGAAAAGAAAGAAAATAATCCAAATTTCTTCCGAATTATGTATGTTCAATGTATGCACCATTCGTCAGACATTGAAATACATTCCCCACATTTTGAGGTTTTTACACTACCAAAGGTACATGATTCAGTATCTCTTTAACTCATTAACTGCTTTCAACAATGGGAAGTTATAAACGTGCAAGCCAATAAAAAGTAATCACATTAAGTAGGTAGAATCTTGGTAATTATGTAATGAAAGAGTAAATCAGTGTTACCTGCACATTCAATCTAGCGCTGTGGATGCTCCTGATTTAGGTTGGATAGAAACATGCAGAACAGAAACAGATGGGGTCTCATATCTTTAAAAGATAAAATTCGTAATATCCTCTCATTGTGGAATGCTTACTATGTTTCCAATGTATCCAAATAATTATCACTTGTTGAGCGATTGTCAAAACGAGGCGCTTATCTTTATTTTCTTGTGTCACTATTTATACTATGTATATTAGTTTTTAAAATATAAATTTTTTAAACCCATTCATTCATTTATGCTAAACCCTGTTCTTCGTATATCCAAAATACATATAAAACTGAAACAGAATTTGAAAATGCTGAACTGAAATAAGTAGAACTTTTCATCAAAATTACTCCACTACGGTAAAAAGAACAGAAAATATCTTTATTTAGAAATGTTTCCATATTACAAATTATAAAAATTATTTAAAATATCTTTATTTTATAAAATGAGATTTTAAAATTAGAAATTGTTATGACATAATCTTTAAAAATGATTAAGTGTAATCACAAATTCAATCTGGAATTCTACTCAATCTCAAGCTCGAATCAGAATTAATGGATAATGCGTAGATATCTTTTTAAAATAAATCAACTCATATTGTTTAAAAACGTACAAGCATAAATGGTGTTATAGCTTAATGACTTCTTCCCTCAAGGATATACATACCCATTAATTAATAAAGGGAATAATGCTACCATAGATACTCCCGATTCATTTTCTTTCAAACTTCAGTGGAATTACTATTCAGTCACTTATCTACGGAACAAATCCATTTAAATAGAATGACATTAACTCTTTGACTATATCTTATTACTCAAAAGCAAACAAAGAATAAATGAAATTTGAGGATTCCTCTAAAGAATGAAATCTATTCACTGTTTCAAACAAGCATACAATGCCTGCAGAAACATTTAGGCGAGCCCTCCATATATTTTCCCTTGTATTCCTACAGCTGTGGAATTTCTAATACTAGATCGATGCATTGGAAACTTTGGCGCTTTGAAAGTTAATTACCATTCTCAGACAAAAGAGATTGTACTAAAAGCAGCGGCTAATCAATGAAATGAGTTCTCCTTATATGTTGAATTTCTCCTTACAGAAGGCCAAGATGTTTTACAACTTTTATTCAATAGTTAATTATGCACATTCGAAATTAATTCATCGCAATAATTTACTTTCGATATTTTATTGATTGGCAATATTTTACTTTCTGAATTATTTAACTTCTTCAAAACATTAACAATGCTTTTTATTTCAGGTAGCGTATAATCTGTAATAGAAAATATTTCCCTTAGAATATATTTTGCTGACTTTCTAGTTTAGTTGAAATATTTTTTATATTTGATTTCAGTCAATTCCTTTATTCAGAACTTGATACTTTCAGCAACTTCAAAATGAGATAGAAATTTAAGTAGCGTTATTTTAGCAGACTTTCACCAGAATATGAAATATTTTAACAAAATAGAAAAAAATATCAAAATCGTATGAAAATCATTATTATTTGATTATTTTTAATGATTATTATTAATGTATTATTTGAAATATTGCATATTGTAAGATATTAAAGAATTTTCGCAACAACGTTGTGCAAAAATTTCGATAATTGACTAATATAAAATAATAGCGCACAACATGGGTGCAGCGAGTTACCACGTGTACTTAGCTGTACATCATGGTAAAAACTACCTGGGCACAGCGAGGGGGTGGATAATCAAGAAAGACGAGAACTTGATTAAATTATATTAGAAAATATCAGCGACGATATAAAAGCAGTTACTGAAGTTACGAATTGTTGATAAACAAGATTTTTGCGTTAGTTATTGTAAGCCATTAATTGTACTGATAAATAATTAAAAAATTAAGGGAAATCAATTTCAGTATGTGCTGAATTTATCTTTTATATTATCCTTTTCCTCTTCAACTGGTTTAAATTTATCATTGACCTTCTTTGTAATGTGTCATTTTCTCCCGTACTAACTTAAATTTATCATTTATCTTCCATATATTTAATAATTATTTATTGAACCACAAATATAAATAAATTGATAGAAATTAAATATGAAGAAAAATATCTCCTGGCCAAATTATAATCTGAACAGTGTCTATTTTAAAGATTTAACTTTCCTTACATAATAATATTGAAGAAAACGTGGTTATTATCTGGTTAACATTATTTCTATAAAATTCCCCCCTCCTCCCTGGAGAAGCCACTGGGGAAGCCTTTCCTTGCATCACTTTCAAAGCTGATGAAACATTATTCTGAGCTTTGTCAATACCAGGAAAAGTCCTTTATTATCAGAAGCAATTTTAGGACGGTTCATAGAAATTAATAACAAAAGGTTGCGTCTGGACAAACCAGGGGCCGATTAGGACAAAAGCATCGCCCCGAGACAGAAATAGCCTAGCTTTAGTAACAGCTAGCTTTTGGATGCTATATTAAACAACCACCTTTCCATTTTTCTTTTATTCCATGAAGAGTAGTAACTAATTTAGAACCACGTTTCCACGTCCAAAGGTTATTTTTTGACTTCGAATCAGATTTCTTTTTCGACACGTCTCGTAAAGAATGATTATTGTCACCATTGTCTAAGCTTCCGTTTTCGACATGACACGTATGGAATGATTATTGTCACCATAGCTTTCTTTCAAGACATACCAGGTAAGGAATGGCTTTTGTCATCATATTCTTTATTCATACGGTTTGAATTTTGCAACTGATCGTTCAAAATGAATCTGGCAATATTTACTAAGCTGCACCTTGGGACAACTCTTATCTGAAAAGGGGATCGAACCATATCAAAGAATTAAATACCTATTCTTTCTAGCTAATGTAAGACATCTGATCATTTTACACCGTCATTAATGATTTTATGATATTACATAGGAATCAATTATATTTATAGAAACATGTTTATACTTAATTAAGATAATCATATGAAATTAAATCTAGATATTGCACTTTTTCAGGATGATCGATATTCTAAATGATATAAAATATTTCATTGTAGAGAAAAAGTTCCTATTAATTGTGCAGCTTTTCATTCAGCCATATTGTTGAGCACTTTCCGCTAATAAGGCAGTTCATATGCAGTGAAAATTCAGAAAATATCCTGCGAAACTTGATTTTTAAAATTGAAATCTAATTTTTTTTATTGAATAATGTGAACCATTTATTTCCAATCGAGGGGAAAAATGACTGTTCGGTACTCGGTTTCATCAAAATCCACTGAGGCTGTGGATATGAATCTTTAACCGAGATTTAAATATTTTAAGGTCGATATAGAATTATGATCTGAAGTGTGCCAATCTTGAAACCTAGGGCTTATAATCATAAGATAATTCTATGAGTTGTATTCTAGAGATCCACAAAAGATGATAAATATTCTTTCGGAACGTGGATATATTGATAATGCTATCCAATCATTTAATCAACCTAGAAAAAAAATTCTTTGAAATTGTGTTGTTTTATGTTTTTTGATAATTTAATATATGAGTCAGCTAGAAAATAAAGAAATCCTAATTTAAATGGCATGCATGTGATTTGGAATGGAATCCAACTGCTAGCTACAAAGCCATCTCATTTTTAAAAAATCGTTACATCAAAAGATCGGTAGAAAACAATTTGATAAAATAGTAAAAACAGACTTTCTTAACGAATTGTTATAAGTATCATAACTCGATGCATTTTAAAAATTTTGAAAAAAATGTTGAGAATCCTTTATTTTCTTACACGAAATAACAAATTTATCTGCATGCTGTATTCTCTCCTTCAAAATAAAGTATTTAATTTAGCACGAAATATACATGCCATTTGTATATCTAACAAAAAATTCATTTTTCACCACTAAATTCTTATTAATATACATGTTTTATTCACAAGAAATATTTATTTTTAATCTAAAAGAATACAAAAAAAAAACTACACAACTAAAGTCATCCATATTATTTAATGCATTAAAAGTGATCTTAAGACAACAAGTCACTTTTCCACAAATAGTTGTCAAATAGCATTCTTTGTAGCTTTCTCTTCAATTGCTTCTAATGGCCACTGCTAAAAGTGGCTTTCACTGTCAACATGATTTCATTTACTTACAACTGAACAGTAGAGTGTGATTAATTCCATTTGCAAGTAAGCCTACTGAAAGTCTTTCCAAGTGTCACGGAGTTGGATGCAAGAGGCCGGAAAATACATTTATGCATTCTTTCTTCTTTATTTTATAATCTGCTTGGATATAATGGCATCACATTTCTACAATGCATTTTCAGTTTAATTTGAAAATAATTGAATTTCAGGTCTCCCTGCTGCTATGGTCATCCCATGGGCGATTGTGAAATCTCAATTTTCTTACATAGAACGCAGCGATCAGCACACAAGAGCATTTTCTGTGAACGAGTAAGTAATTTTTTTTTCATATCTTTTTGTCTTTTTTTTAAATTTTGATGTTATAGAACATTAATTTATTTTCGAGCTGTAGCAAATTCTGAATGAGAGTTTTGTAAACGATATTTCCTTATATGCATAAAAATAAATTAGATTTTTTTCCTATGAGTCAAAATAAATTAGAGTTTAGTTAAAGGTAAAATATTAACATTAGTTAAAATATTAACATTTATTTCAATAGTTTTTGAACTGAAATTGTATATAGTTTTTTTTATAAATATGAATAATTTGAAAGTTATTTCGTTTCCAGTACCAATTCTTCTTGCTTAGGAAAAATGTTTTTTTGGCGTAATTCTCAAAAAAAAAAAAAAAAAAAGATATTATTCAACTTTTTATGTAGTTTTTCAGTTATGAAAATTTGCTTTGATAGAAGTGAAAAAAATTGAATTTAGAATTCAAATTTAAAGGTTATCTAGACATGAATGAAGGTCATTATGACTTTTAAAAAAGATCTGCTGAAGACTATTTGCAGGAGGCTGAGATGTTCATACTCGGACCTATTAGTCTCTAAGATATCAATAAGATAGACGAAAACAAAGTCCAAATCCTGTAACACGTTATAGATGAACTTTTGGAATGTTTGTGCTGCATTTGATAAACCAAAAGGCAAAAACATGAACTCAAATAAATCAAAAGTAGTAGTTATTGCCATCTTAGGTATATCATAAGGAGGAACTAGAATTTGATTTTAGGCTATAATGAGATCAATTTATGAAAATATGAACTTGCCATGTAGTTGGCTAGCGAAATATAAAATAGGAAGCGGTGGGTAGCGTCGGGTATCCTAATCTTATTTAAAGAGCGGTAATCTCCTGTTGGATGGTAATCAGTGCTATTAGGTTTGGGCACTAAATGAAGAATATTAGACCAATTTGATTTACTCGGGTGACATATACCATGGTCGAGCATATACTGGAATTCTCTCTTAGCTACCACTAATTGTTCAGGACGAGGTTTTGCGAATATCGGCTGTCTGGTTGTTTCTATCCAATGAATCGTATTATGTGGTATGTGTTGGTTTTACTGATAAGATTTTAACACCTCTGGAAATTTCTTCAACAGTTGCCTATACCTGGAACATTTGGCTACCAAAGTCACTCGTTTTCCCACATGGTTTGCGCATTGCCTCGTGGTTCTCAACGAAGTTATTGGATCACTTAAACATCGGTTTTTTATATCCATGAGTAGACCATAATGACTGAGAAAATCTGCTCCTATAATTAGTTTACTGACATTTGCCAGAACAAAGGGCCACGTGAATCGTCGATTCAAATTTAAATCCAAATTCATTTAACGGTGCCGTAAGTGTAAATTTCAAAACAGTTCGCTGAAAATAACTTTATATATGCTATTTTGTAGGCACTTGATTTGTACGTAAGACACACACATCGCTTCCACTATCTATTAGGTATACAAATTGGCTTTTACAGTCTTTAATGAAAAGGCGGCTAAGAGCAGACAGGGTGAAATTACAGCTGGTCGCATGTTGTGACTTCACATTTAGCAATACAAAGTCACAAAGAAATGTATATTTCTTTGCCCATTGGCCAAATTTGAAATGATATCAATAAAGACCTTGATTACTTTGCTTTTGATTGCGACGATGTCCACTGCCTGAACGATTCCGCGTTCTTTGAAATGGAGCAGATCTATTTGGTCTAGGTAACCTCTGTATTTGATTAGTGAGTTCTGCAACTTGCTGTTGCAGCTGGGCAATAACATCCGCCGACTGCGTTTGCGACACAGCATAACAGGTTGGTGTATTTTGGTCCGTTGACACGATAATTCTATCAGCCATAACTGCTAGCTTATCTAAATGATCTTCGGAAACTGACAAAATTGCCTGTGCCTGACTGGGCAGTCACTACAACCATAAAGTTTTCAAAAGCTCGTCGCTAAGGCGAGATTGTGCCAATTGGCGCATCTTTCTTAAAAGTAAAGAGGGCTTATCGACTCCCAACGTAAGTTCCGAAACAAGTGTTTTTAAATGCTTTTGTTCTGAATCAGAGAATTCGGATACTAATCGGTCTCTAATTGTTTTGTACATTTTTTATGTCGGAGCATTTAAAACTATATCACAGATATGAACTAATGTTTCGGCGTTTAGCGCCGCTATAACTGAATAGTACTTAGTGCTATCCTCGGTTATGTTCGTAATACGGAATCGAGCTTCAATATTTACAAACCAAAGTTCTGGGGATTTGTCCCAAAATGATGGAAGTTTTAAGGATACACAACCGACTTCCACAGCTGTTTCGCGGAAAGCCATTTTACCATGTATACACAATAAAATAAGGGGGGGGGAACGCCACATTGCACAATAAAATAAGAAGTCACACACTAATTAAAATTCAACGATTAAAAGAATTAAGAAATGCCTTAATTAAAAGAATGGCGATGAATTATATACATGCCTAGACTGACAGAAAGTGCCTACTCGAATGCATAAACGCAAAATATCATTAAATATTCTACCGAAATATAAGGCTGTCCGAACGGGTGAAATACACTCTATGCAAAGAAACCCTACGGCACTCGGAGAGGTATTTAAAAACATACGGCTTGCTTTGATGCTGACACCGGTCCATGCGGCATAGAATAGGTATAGAGTCTATGTGGAATCATCAAGGAAACACTGCGTTGAACAGCACTACGAAGTACATGTGGCGAGACGTTTATGCTGACGAAAAATATTTTATGTGGAAATATTCCAAAATAAGGAAACTTACCTCTTTTAAATGCACCAGACGGTTATTGGTATTGCTGTCTCGGATTACTTGAGATTGCTGATCCGTTGCATACCCTCGTTTCAGCACCGGGAACACGTGGTTGAAAGCCAAATCACTACAAGCAGAATCTTCAAAAATATCTTTCAAAGGAAAAGCTTCTCACAATCCAGAGATGACTTGTATTGAATAAATTAACTTTGACTAATTGCATTCCATTCACTGGGTCACCATTGCCGCTGGTCTCTCAATCGGTGTCCATTGACCTCTGAAGCCACTAGCAAAGTGTGTGAAAAACCCTGATCTTCCTCTCAGTCAAGGCTCACATTTATGATTGAAACTGTGCGGGGTACTTCTGAAATCATTGCGCGATACAGCACCTTCAAATTCTTTTAAAGATACCTAAGATTCCTCTTTCTAAATCGATAAATTCCGAAGAAATCCCTATAAAAATAGCATAGTATAATCACTGAAAAGAAACATTTTGCTCTCTTCTGCTCTTATGTAAGGATTCTTACCACTTATTTTTTGTACGTAAATGATGCTTCCCGTGATGAAATAAGTCAGAGTTTTAAAATTTCAGAAGTTTCTTCTATTCGGGCCACGCAACTGCTCAAATATATTTACATATACAAAGAAAAAACAAAAACTTAAAAGAATGGATCAGGAGTCGTTTGTACTTGGATGTCTAGGGCCGAAGAAAATCACATTGTAGCCCTGGCGCTACTTGCTTTATTATTTATTTATTATTATTTAACCAGGGAAATTTACTTTTTGGGGATGACAGTATTTTGATTTTAAATGCTTGGTTATTCATAAAGATTAGGCAAGTTAAAATGGAATTTCAATTTCAAAACACAGAAGAAAAATATTCTCTTTCTTTCTTTCTTTGAAAGCATAATGATGTGTGAAAGAATATATATACCAAAAAAATGAAAAGTAAGAAAAAGCAACCAAGTCTCTCAAGTGAGATTATCTCTGTGAGCATTATTTCATCAAAATCAAATTTGTAAAAGAATGTGTTTAGCGCTCGTAATTACTAAATAAATAATAATTTTTCCCAGTAGTATTAGAATCATGGATACTGAGATTTTTATATTGATTCACTGTTTCATAAAAGAAAGATATGGAATAAAAGCATTCTTCATTCGATATGATTAATAATAATATTAGTCATTAATAAGACATTTTTCGAAAAAAAAAGAGCTTTAAATAAGAAGTTTATTTGAAGCTTTCGGAAGCGAAAAAAATAGATACTCCCTTCTTATGAATTTGAAATAGCTTGGGGTTTTTTCCCCTTTTCGATTATAATGATTTCCGAACTCAAAATAAACAAAGTTAAAATTCTGATTTAGAAAAAAAAATACCCAAAAAGTTTTTAAAAACATAGAACGTGAACTGATGTATAAATAAGCTACATTGTCAATAGCTACATCTACATATATGGCAATTTTGCTAGACGCACTTAAGAATGGCAAATCCAATAATACAAAGTCCGTACAGAATTGGAAATATATATATTTCTTGGACATATTTAAATGTTCCATAGCCAACTTAGGTGAAAAAGTACATTTGAAACTTAAAAATAAATTCTTTTTCAAATTCTTCTTACCAACTAAGTGCTCAGAAATGGGAAAAACGTTTTCTGTTTTATAAGCGTTGAAGGTCTTTACGAAAAAAGGCGTTATTTGCCATTTTATTTCATTTATTCGCTATTTTATGTCTATTGAACACACGAACTAGAAAAGAAAATCTTGAGAGTGGAAACATTTCAGATCTCAAGAATTACGAGTGTATTTCGCTTTCCTACAGTTGCTTCTTTATTTTAACGAAAAAAGTAAGTCCTGTATCCACGGGTAAGATAGATTAAATGATCAATCAAACGTGTCAAAACAGTATATTTAGAGAATTTACTTTTATGTTCGCTTGCTTATTCAGCACTTAGAATCATTTTCTTCCACTCTCGGAAGTATCGCCTTCCGAATGGGGGAGGGTTGAATCTACGGCTAGTACAAAGTATATTTTAATGTCAGAAAACGGAATATTTTACTTTGAAGGGGTTTTCCATCATTCCGTGAAAGAAAACATATATTTTTATTTTCTCTTCTCCCTTTTCTGACAGTATATATTGTATCGTATCTTACCCTCAAAAATATTTACTTTAAAATAATTTGGCCAAGGTTCCGTCATTCAGGTTTGGTTTATATTCATCTTGGGATATTTTTCAAGTATCCATTCTTTTCTTTTACAAATTCATGTGCTGTTGATCCTAAAAGTAACATATTTTTCTTAATACCTTCTGTTGTGTATCCTCTGTCATTCTGGGTTGAAAAAGGATAAGCAATGGAACTTGGAAAAACATTTTTCCACCATTTATCATGAATAACGTAAACATAATTTTGGTACCATTTTTTGGTTACAATTTTATATCATTATTTGGGTGTCTACACTTCGAAATAAATTCCAGCTTGAAAATTTTCGTTAAAATTATGTTTTTGTTTTTTTTTGAATTCATCTGCTTCCCCCCCCCCCTTCTTTTTGAATTAATATTGCGTTCGAAACTTAGTTGTGAGCAAAGAAAACAAAAGAAATAAAGTAAATATGGAATCTCGTGAACTGCGTTTTATGTTGCCTTCCATCCCTCCCCTCTCCTCCCCTCCTTTGTATCATCAGTGAAACCTACTATTGTAATTTTTTAAATACTTTTGAAAAGAAATAATGTTTTTTCTTTCTTTTTTTAGTTAGTTTATATTGAGTTCTATAGAAAACATTATATGCTTTTTCATTCTGCAATTCCGTAAAAATTTTAAATTCCAATTTGCTTTTTGTTGAAATATTACAATTAAATTAGTTCAAAAATTTTCAGATTTAAAAATACAGTGAAAAAGTATTTATGACTTTGGAATGGTTTTCACATTTTTGAATGAAATATAAAAATAACAAGAAAACAAAAAAGCAAAAATAAATAAATAGATAAATAAATTTTTAAAAAAAACCTAACAACAACTATATGCAAACGATACGTTTTATTTGTCTTCTGCCATATCAAATATTTCATATTTATTTTAAATTTAAGATCAACTTTTTATTTTATTTAGCAAAATCTTTAAAAATTCATTATAATCTCATCTTAAATCATAGCATTCATTTTTACTGACAAAGCTAAATACTATAAACTATTCAAAAATGCCTTATTTAATATAAAATGAATGTTGTAATATTCCGTACTACTTTTGAAAAAGTACGTGAAATATAAATTTTGATCTTAGAAGAAAATAAACTTGATAAACATTATAAATGCTGATTGAAGCATCTCAAAAACATAGAATATAGGAAAGAACAGTATATTTAAATTATTGAGCATATCGAAAAAACAAACACTTTTGGGGCACCAAGACACTAAGAATTTCCAGTGGACAAATCAAACAGTGTGGCAGGACATAACACACCTTAGAGGATGGCAAAGAACGTTATCAATTTAAGAATTTGTAAGTTACATCTTACAAAGTTTGCCTAAATGCTAACATTTTTTTCATGTGTACCGTCATTTTTCAGAGACGTGAATCAAACATTCGGCAACATGAAAAACTTTCCAAAGTATGAAAAATACCGCATTCTTTAGAGACATTAGATCGCAAACCAGCAATAGAGTAAGTCTTATAGCAGAGAATCTAAACATAGGATAGAGTAAAAAAATAATAAGTTACAAAACAAAGAAAGAACAAAAGCTTCAATAAGGTAGTTAAGATTGGCAATATTATGTTTAAATAATTTTTACTTTCTGCTTTACAAAGTATTAAGAAAATATTTTAATCATAAAAAATAAAAAAAATTCGAACTCGAGATTTTGATTAATCTTTATGTTTCAGACCTCTCCGATTTCGAAAAACACATTTTTAGTTATTCTTGTCTGTCTGACTGTGAACACGATAAATAGAAAACGTTTTCAGCTAGATGGCTGGAATTTAGCATATGGAAAAATGTCCAAATGTATAAATTTCTGTTGAAACTTAATTGAAATTAGATCGAAGGAAGTTTATTTGTCTGGCTACTCGATTCTAAATGAACTCGATAACAACAAAATGCAAAAAGTTGGGTAGATAAAATATGTTACGAAGGTTAGGTTAAAATAGAATTAGAATAGTTAGAATTTAAAATATAGTGACTTAATCAAATTTTGAACCAAATCTGTCAAACATCTGATCGTCTCTACTTTTTCATGCATGCAAACGCCAAGACATTCTATACGTTATCCTGTGATTACAGCTGCAGTTTCGTGTCAAACTTTTGTGCAAATCGACTGGCGAAAACCATTCTAAATAAACATTGAAGCAGTAGATTCAATAAAATACCGAAAATCAATATTTCATAACTATGGTTCACGAATCCATGCAAGTTTCTCGCAACCTTGCCCAATGACCATAAATTTATGCGGAGTACTGGGAATAAGATCTTTATTGGAGAGTAGGTGAGCACGTTTAGGGAAGACCACTTCCGCTGGTTTGGACTGTTTTGACGTTGGATATTATCATTATTAGCAAAGACATAGAACTATTGCACGAATCTGTAGAAATTATTTATTATATTATTTAAATTATATGTAAATTTTTTAGTTATTTGTATATCCGTAATAAAACAACAATTTTAAATCATTCTTGAGTATGTTATCTTACTTTAAACTAAAATTATTTTAAACGCTTGGTAATTAATGATTTAGGTTTAAAGATGATTTAGCAAAACTTAATTATATAACAGTTTACATGAATTATTTTAATTTTAGATTTCCTCAAAAACGATCAAATCTTTTCTTTAAATCTTATTCTGTGTCAGTTTTCTTTTAAATATATAAATATTAATATAATTGCTTTATATCAAAATAATTGACACATATAATAAAGACAACAGGATGTAGAATAAACATACAATAAAGAGTGGTCCGTTCTTTAGTTGACTATTAAAACATTCTTTACTTTTTAAGCGAAAAACATGGCGACAAAATATGAAGAATTTAGCGGGGAAAATAAAACAGACATCCGATTGCTCCCGAAACGCCACGAAATACGACGAATGTTGTTGGGTTAAAAGGAGAAGGAAATCCATGCAAATGGAAGAATCTTTTTAGGAAATATAACAGCATATAACTAGATATATCGCATCGCTAGATAGTTTAATTCGGATTTATTAAAATTTATTTTGGATTCATAAAATTTTCGAGATATTAAATTTGCATTTCTTTTTCAACATTAGACAATTTTGTTGACCTAGACATTTTTATTTATTTAAAATACTAAAACTATTTTACAAAAGTGACTATTTATGAGGAATTTGAGATATAAAAATGAAATATGTTTCGTTTACTTTTCTTATAATGCTTCAAATAGCTGCAATGAAAAATAAAATGATAAATTCAGATTTGTTAAAAAGAATTGAATAGAAATGTGTTGCAAATGGAGTTATACATTTTTCAGAAAATTTGTAACGCCAGTTAGAAAAATTGCTTATTTTTGAATTATTTCATTTTTATTCTATTCAGAAAGTGAAGAAATTATTTATCTGTTACTGCAACATCCAATATAGATTACTGAAGTAGATTTCTTGTTTGGTTCTAGTAGTTTTTCACTTGATTTTGAGTAATTTTTGTATAATGATGGCATTTTTTTCTTTTTGAAATTTAGTATGGATAAATTATAAAACACTGGAAACTTTAGAGAGCAAGTTATTCTTCTAAAACAAAAATTATATGAGATGAAACCAGCGAGTGTAGTCTCCCCAAAATAATCTATAATGAAGGAATCATGTCCTCTCCCACACAAACTGTTGACCTTAGGTATGGAGCGAATGCTTTGCATGGTATTGAAGGTCAATAGGTAAGGTATAAATCTTATGGAGCATAATGGATAATCATAGCATTTTGCTGAATCTCTCCTATCTCTTCTTGAATCTGGTAATTAATTAAATTTTAAAAATATATGATATCATATTTAACTCTTATGAAAATTTTTATTAAAGCATCTGGATTAAAAACAAAATAAAATGTATTCTGTCATTAGAAATAATTGTTAAAAAATTCTAACATTGCAAGAAATGAAAATGTTCAATTCTCTTTTATTAAAGAAAAACCGGCTTTTTCTTTAAATATTTTTTAAATAAAGATTTAATTTTATACTTGCAATAAAACATATTTAAATAAATTCTAAAATAAACAGTAAGTGTTTGAAAAACTTACAGCATAATTTCAAAATTTTATAATCAAAAAAGGTACATTTTTTTCTCCGAGTTCCTATGAAATCAAAAGCATGGGATATTTTATTTTAATACTTCCCTAAAGAGAGCCAAGCTGACCGTGTGACTTTTTCTTTTCGGGATGAAAGTTTGAAGATTCTAGACTTGAATCTACCGAATATGTGCCTGACTTATATGGGGATTTTATATCTATGAGGGTCCCATCTAATTAAAGTGGGCCGTGGTGGCCTGGTGATGAGGTTTCGGCTTGTGAGCCGTAGGATGTCAGGTTGGAGACCTCATTCCACCAAAGAACCGCCGTGTAAGGGGGTACGTTGCATCCGTAAATCCGTTGCGTACGTAAATCCACCAGGGCCAAACGTCCTCCCGTTGGTGTGGTATGGTGTGGAGAGGGGAAGTACCAGCTCACGTGTTGTTCTCGTCATCTGAACGCCGTTCAAAATGACGAGGTCCATCCCAAAATAGCCCTAGGGTTGCTTTAAACGGGACGTTAATATAACTAAACTAAACTAAACTAAACTAAACCCATCTAATTAAAATTGAATTAACGGACCTCCTATATTTTACACATCTGTAAACAATCAATATTGAAAAAAATTAGTTAATGCTCCTTAATAGTCAAAAAAATAGTTATTTGTTTGAAATTTGTGCCATTAAACGCTCTATGTTTTGCTCATTTGTATAAAATTAATATTAAAACAAGGTTAGTTATCTTATGAAACGATTGGTTGCTGAAGAATGCTCCTTACCCAGATTTTGCTATAAACAGAGATCGTTACTCTCAAGTCGAAAAGCAAATGAAAAATAATGGACAACGAACACACAACCAAAATAACTACTCTATTGATAGTTGAACCACTGAGCTTCCTATGTTTTACACATCTGTAAGGAATCAATAACGAAAAAATTGAGTTAAGTTAAATTATTAAAAAGATTGTCTTCTAGAGAACTCCGCTTCCAAGCGTTTAATACAGCTAGAATACGCTACCCTAAGTTGGAACCAAATAAAAAAATAATGGTTGAAGGATGTATAAATGGAACAACTGTTTGATTGTTACATATGCGATTAGAAATCCCATATTTTAGTCATCTATAATTCCTACACTTTACTTTTTTTAACTAAAATATGTAAATAAATTATTTCAGAATATTTTTTTTCATTTTGTTCCGTTCCTTTATTTCTTAATTTAGTACTGCCCTCTAATCAGCATTTATACCTATGTATTTTGCATTTTGTTGAAAATGTCGCTTTTTGAAGTAATTCACATTCGGTACTGCATCTGATATATTTTTTTGTTCAGTAATGAAATTAATTATCTAGTTCAGTTCTTTTTTAGAATCTTTTATTAGATCGTTTAAATTAAATATAAAGTGTCAATATAATTTGAATAAATTTCAGTTTTAATAAATTTAATTATAACTGTAAAATGCTACGAATCATCACTTATTCAATTTATTTCGCATCTAATATTTTGATGATTTCTGATTGTATTGTATTAACTACATTATAATCAGATTAATAAATGCCTAACAAAATATTAAAAATATTAGCAATAGATAATTTTGCAAGTTTTCAAACATTTGTATAATCGAATGGTGTCTCTTCTTTTTAAAGGTGCCCTTGGCAGAATAAAGACCATTTTGATTACATTTTCATTTGTCCAGTGATTTTAGTTTTAATGGTAAGTAAACACGATCGATCGTCCTTATAAATTTACTATATATAAGCAATGCACTTACACATACACACACACACTCAAAAAATACTAAATAATTGAAAATATTCTAATTTTTTTCTTATTATTACTTAAAAAGCAATGCAGAACTTATAAATATTTACATTTTATTTTTTATTTCGAATTAGCCACCTTTGGCGACCAGT
>JAPMOR010052380.1:0-42776 GCA_026543865.1 Argiope aurantia | reverse complement strand
TTTACATTTTATTTTTTATTTCGAATTAGCCACCTTTGGCGACCAGTTGATTTACCGAAAATATTCATAGTGTTTAAACTCAGTTAAATCTTTTGTGTATATAATTATGTTCATGACTCATTTAATGATCAATTTTAAACATCAAACTGAAATAAAAATTTAAGAAACATTATTTCAGTTTTGTTATGGATGTCCTATCTTAGTGTGCACGAACCTTCTGAAGGAGTCAAATGACGAATTCGCGTGAATATCGTACCTGGTATACAAGATCTAACATCCAGTTGCCCGTTTTCCTACGACATACTATTTTTATTTCTTATTCAAAAAGCTACATGTAACTGTTTGAATAACCGAAGCATTACAACTGATACATTTACTCAAGTTATTTTTTTAATAAGACTTAATTATCGTACATATATTTTACATCACAAAAGTGGCAACCAATGTAGCCCTTATCTGTTTCCGTTTCCAGATCAACATCTACTTTCTTGGCAGGATCATGTGGGTTCTCATCACCAAACTTAGGGCAGCAACGAGCGTGGAGTCGAAGCAATACAGGTAAGCCCTCAATAGCGCGGCGAGTGAACAAGAAAAAAGGGAATTACGAAAATTTTGTTTAAACTACAGAAAAAGTAAGATAAATATAATAAATTTAAGTATATAAAATAAATTTGAGTAAACTAGAAATAATTCGATTCTTACCACAAGCTTCCATTATCCATGGTTTGTTAAAATCTCTACGCAATTATTTCTCTCATTTTTCAAAGAATGACAAAAACTGTAATTACTTTAGATAATTACTTTGAATATTTGAGATAATTACTGTAACCCACATAACATTTTAATATAAGTAAAAACCATTGTGGTTATATATGTATACGTATATTCAACATCTTCTCCTGAAAAGGCCAGCTGAATTCAACCAAACTTTGTCTATTTTTATTCAAGACAGAAGAAAGATCATCAAATACTCAATGTATTTAATGTACAATTAATTAGAAATTTTTAAAAAAATGCCTTTTTTTTATACTTTTAGCTTTTTTTGCCATTCATTCACTAATATCTCCTTCATTTTAAATCGTCTTTTATCTAGGCATTTATTTTTATATTAAAGTAGTGGTTCAAAACGGCTTAAAACTATATTTAAGACAATCGCCTATGCGAAAACATGTTTAATCTCTAATATGTTTTAGCATTTGGGAACAAAAACTTTCAGCGTTGAGATAGCAAATTTATGAAATAATCGGTGGTTTTTAAAAATAATCTGTTTCAACTGATATTCTAATTTTTGCTAAAAAAGCAGACGATGAAAGGATTTCATATATTATAATAGTTTATATAAAAGTAAATTTTGTGTTAAAAACTATGCATGACAAGATTTCAATTCCAAGCAATACCAGATATAATCATCCTTTTCGATACGAATCGTTATTAAATTTTGAAAATTTCTAAATTTCTCTACAACTCTGTTCAGAAAAGATACTTTCTGTTCAGAATAAAGATAAATATCCATATTATTTTTTAATTAACTGAACAGAAAATCCACTCCATTTTACAAAATCTTTTCATAATTAAAAGTAAAATAATTACTAATCTCTCACAAAATGTACATCTGGGACCATACCACATTTGAAGTTGAATATTTCATACTACGCAAAGGTTGAGAAATAATTTTAACAAATTTAATATCCTGAAATGTACTTGCCTTTCAAAACACAGATATTCATTCTTTCACTTATTTTGGTAGTAGATTAGTTGATAAATCTCAGATCCTTTTATCAATTAAAATTTGTTGATCAAATCTTGCTTGAATTGTTATTGTAAATTATATCAAAATGGCAAGCGTCTCTCTAAAAAACTCTTCATAATTGTAGATGGCATCGAAATATTTGATTTTAATGGTTAGATATATCACAATTTGAATTGTTATCAACACGTCGGTAATTCGTAGTAATAGGGTTTCTTTTCATCTAAGGTATTTTAAAAAATAAATCCAATCATTTCTGAGCTTCTCAATAATGATTTAGCGGATTGTCAGATTTTAAAATCAAATGCAATTGTTAGTTATTCATTGAACAAAGTAATTTCAGTCAAAAAAATTTTCTTCCTATCATATTAAACATAAAAGGATTTTTTTTTTTTTTTTTTTCATCCTCCACTTGTTTTTTATAAGGTGATAGATTATATAACTTTCTTGCTATTGAATATGCTTTAGCAACTGAAGATTAAGAATCAATGCCTGAACAATAAGTGCACTGTTATAAACTGTATCGATATATATTCAATTTTTTGCGCAATGTGATGCGCAACAAACCACATCTAATGTATCAATAAATTTTGTAAAAAGTAGCATTATATTTTTCATGATTGTAATTTTTAGAACCACAAATTTTTTATATTTTAAAAAAACGCTATGTCTTAAAATATGCATTTTTGAATTGTACTGCAAAATCCAATATAATATTTAAAAGCCTTTATTGAATATACAAACAAGTTTGGTTAATAAAATTAACTTATTTTTAAAGTATATTAAAATATTTACTTCATATAAGTTATAATCATGGTCAATCCACGAAATAAAATTTCTAAAGATGCATTTATAAAATAATTTTCATTTCATTTTACAAATAGAGATCTTCATAATTAAAAAAACGTTATATTATAAATATCTATATGACAAAAGAAATCTCGCCCGCATATTATTCCCAGATTTATTTCATTAAAAATATTTTATTCAAATTTTCAATATTTATCTTTTTAATTCAAAATTTAAATTTTAAAATATTTATTATTGTGCATATATATCTTACACGGTGATATCCGTGTAATAGCAAAGATAATTTTCCTATATAAATAGAAAAAAATTTAAACTTTTCAAAAGTGAATTTTTAAATATAATTTTTGCAAAATTCCTTACCAATCTATTTTTCTTTCATTTAGAGTAATGCAATAATTCTTACAAATAACTAACTACAAGTGTTTATTAAGAAATTAGAGTGGGATTTTCATGGAACGATCGCGAATGATCTGAATGATATCTTTTCCTCGGTGGGTTATCTCTACAAGTAATACTCAATTTGAAAATTTCCAGAAATAATTTTTTTTGTTTCATCAAAAAAGTGGTATTCAATTACTGATCATCAGTTTCTATTTTACAAAATCAAACATCAAAGAGAAACAAAAGAAATTCCATTTTTTTCTCTGTCTTTCAATATCTGATTTCACTAAACGTAACATAAAATAATTAATTAGTTGTTTGTGCAAACATCACTTTAAGCACCAATTGTAATTTATTTCACTTATTTAGTAGACAGAGTATGTAATTTAGATCTTTTGCAGAACGAATTTCAATGAAAAAATGTATTTTAAAATAATATCGGCAATTTTAGAACCACAAATCAATCAATATTTACTCAGTATTAATTGAATATATTAAAATCCGTATTTAAATATTTCAATATTTAATTATTTAAAATTAATTAATTTTCAATAAAATTTATGGAGAATTATTCTCAAGCAATGGATTAAAATCATTTCATTTAGAAGAACTTAAAATTGTTTGAAACTTAATTTTGTTCTTGCTACAATAATAAAAAATAAGTTATGCCACCGCGGAGTAATATCATTTATTTTTCTGGAAGAAAAGTAATTCATAAATTTATTTTTCTTTTATGATTCCTTTGAAATAATAGATCTATTTACGATTTATTAGATTTTTATGAAACTGTGAAATATTGACATTATAATTCTAATAATAATGATATTCGAACGAAATTTACGTTAAAATTTCAAATGCTTTTTAAAATTTATTCAATTATTTATCAAGGTATTCTTAAGTATTATGGCAGAATGTCTTATTTTTTAAGATGAGAGTATGAGTATACTAAGAGTATGCTAAAATACTGTTATTAAATATTTTGCATACTTTCAATTTTTCATTTAAATGGAATATTAGATAAATATTGTTTGATTGAGTAGAGGAATAACGTGATATAATTTGAAAGTGAAAAATTATATTAATTCGTCTATTAAAATTCGTCTTAAAAATTTATTCCTCTAAATAAAAGTTACCCAAAACCAAAAACAAACTGAATTATTTTGTACTCTTTCATTTTTCAAATTTAAAAATATTTCTTTTATATAAACAAACATAACAATGCCTTCCATGTTTATGAGCTGTTAAAAGCTCAAAGCAATGCATACCGTATGTTTCACTAAAGTAAATGAAATGTAAATAATTTTATGCGCAGAGTGAGGGATTGTCCTTATTCCAAAGTAAAAGTTTTAAAATTATATATTTCATTTCCGCAATTAATTAAAGTAAGCAAATAAAAGAACCTTAGTTTTGAATAAGCGAAAATCCTCTATTTTGATTAAGAAATTCCATCAACGATTTACAGTGCATGTCCTGAAGAAATTTTCATCACTGTATAAATTATTTCATTTAAACAGTTAATGGATACATTTGTCCGTAGAACACCCTATATTTCCGAAGCAGGATTTTTTTATATTCATTAAATGAATTGGGAGATTATATTAACTGTGAAGATAATAAAATTTCTGATAAATTTTTTGTTCAGGTTTTTAATAAATTCATTTCGAAAAATACGTTTTATATAATGTTTTTGCAATATTTTTCTGATAACAGCACAATTTAAATTGATAAAATTGAAAAAAGTTATGCGTTATTTAATCATTTTTTTATAATATAAAGGTCTCAAATTATTTTCCTTAACTCAAAGAATCTATTTTGGTATACTAGAACAAAACATTTATATAAATGCATTTTTTTAAAAAAATGTGTAATAAATCATCCATTTTTTTTCTTTTAATTTTTAATTTCATTTATTGATAATAAGTATTGAGTGACTAAACTATTAAAAAAACATGCTGTAGAAAAAAAACATGCTGTTGTGCTGTAGAATCGCGAAAGGGCTCCCAATTTAACCCTAAAAGTGTCACGCATTCGGGGATTTTTCTATTATCAAACGCCCGATATAGGCATCCTGTTTTGCAATAAATTCGAATTATCTCTTATTAAACAATGGCTCTTAAAATCAATTCCTTATAAGATCTTTCTTGGAGAAAGCAGGATATTATTTATGATGGTCTTGAGCTGTATTGCTCTTATATGGCAGCTCTTGTATTACAACGCGCAAAGACTGTCAGTCATGTGACTACTTTTTAGCCTGCAAATGGATTTCCGTCCGTTACACCATTTTTGCTCTTAATTTTATGGTTTATTCACCATTTTTTGAAACTTCGAAACATTATTGTTTGAAAAATTCCAAACAGATAAATGTTTGAACCAACCATATTCCAAGTCAATTCATTTTCAAAGGATTGCGTTGGTTTGTAATTAGAGGAAAAGGTTTCTAATAATGAATTCAGTTTATAATATCAAAGCATATGCCATAAAGACGAACCTAAGTTTTAAGTTAATGATGTTACTAATATTTTGATCACTCTTTGGACTACTAATATTTTGATAACTAAAAAATAATCATTACAGGTGTAAAAAGGTTCATTAAAAAACTTTGAAATAATTGTTAAACACTTTCTTAAATATATGAAAATATAAAATGAGCAACATCTTAAGGAATAATAAAATGAACAAAAATTTTGAAGACTAACTAGGAATATATAATTAGTATTTGTTGTAAGATAATTGTCTAAATTAATAGCAGTAAAAACGGCCAAGTGTTTTTTGAAGTTGGCAAAATTTCAAGAACTAACAATCTTATTTATTTTCTCCCTTTTTAATTTTTTTTTCATTTTCTTTTTTACTCACATTGCATGAAATATCATTTATATTATTTGAGAATCTTATGATTTCTTTATATATTTCTAATTATGCATGCTTTTTATTCTTTTCTACTCTTTCCATTTTTAATGTCTAATAACGATGTTTTTCCTGTCTTCTTTTTATTTAATTATTCTTTTCTTATATTTCTTTTTTTTTATTTGTTGAAAATTTATTTTCTTATGGTCTCGCTGTTAGGAACCAGATAAAATCCAACAGACACAACGTCTCGAATTATTATATGACGTAAGTATATCATACATATTTGTATCACTATCAGCTATTGAAATCTCATGAAAAAATGTTGTATTTTCCCTACAAGTATTTAATATGTATTACAACTCAATTTTAATGTTAGTATTAAATTAACTGATTTAAAAACAAGTTGGTATAGATATTTCAAAAATGTATTTAAAAAAATAATGGAAGGTAAATTTTTATTCTTCAAGCATTATGTGAATGTTTTTTTAAAACCGAATTTCATCTATAAAATAAGCCAAACTGCACTTTTCATAATTGAGTTATTCTTTAAAAATATAATAACTAAACTCGTTTTTGAAAGTCTGAATGAATTTAAAATCAACGCAAGTTTCAGTATGCGATATTAATAAAAGAAAAATAATCCGACTATATAGGGTTTCAAGATAGATTTCATATTTAGTACAAAATAATACATTCCTATATTTTTTCTGAAAATAAGTACAATGTCAATTTATAATATATTCACTGACTTAAATAAGAAAACAGTTATAAAAATTAGAATGCGTTTAGTTACTGTCATAATATATTAATATTTTCGCACCATAAAATTAACGCTTGCTTTTTTACTTTGTTTGGATGTATTATCAAGATGTAAATATGAGAATATGATTAAAAATTGAAAGTTGTTGCATTAAATATGTAACATATAATTCAACATTAAAAGTTGTTATATGAATCTGAGTTTTGTAATGATTAAGTGAAGGTAAAAATTAATTGTTCTATAAGACATATTAATATCATAATGTTTTAAATAAATTATTTTAATTAGAATAAATTCATTCTAAACTAAATAATCCCTCTTATATTATTTTATTTCACACAAATCAAACTGATGATGCAAAAGCATTAACTTATAAATACCTAATGTTTTGTTTTGAAATACATAGTGAATTAACAAACAAATTTGATTCTTAGTGTTTATTTTCTTTTTGTATGTCTTGAATTTTAATATGATTTAGAAAGACATTAAAGCTGATTTTATAAATGAATTTTTTAATACGTTTGAAAAGTAATTGCATAAGAACACCCGAAAATGTGAACATTAAAAAATTGATATTTTAAAATGTCAATATACTCTAAGTTATATTACAGAAAAACGAGATATTTCCTCTAAATGGAGACATTACCGTGAGAGGACAACATGAATGTAGAAACGAGAAACACCTGTTTGGAAATGTGGTTTTCACTTCCCTGATGGTCCTAGGAACCCCCTCTAAGATAACGTGGTACCTCTTACTGGAGATATTGAGTCGCAGCGTTAACGGTCTTTTATTTCCTCACCTATCAGATTACCCCGGATGCAATGGCAGAATGGGAGTAGCCAGTTCAATAATTATAAACAATTCTCCTTTGTATTTAAATGGTAAATAATATGTTCTGAGAATCTCCAAGTTAAGTTATTTTATTGCAAGAAAAACTCGATAAGAGTTTCCTTATGTTTCTTAAAATATATATAGAGACATAGATAAGAAAAAGGATCACTTATAAGTTCACAACGATGCAAAGATAATTTATATCATTATATATTTCCAACTAATTATTTTCTTTTAGCACATTAATCGCAAAATAAATATACCCATTTGCTGATTATTTAATCGTGCATAAGAGAGAAGTGAAGAGAATATACTATGAGGAATCATCTCTGAAATTCATATTTATATATAATTGTTATCGAAAGATTTTTAGATTAAAATATTAATAATTTTTTTTCAGAATTTATTAATGCATTATAAGAAATCTTTCACGTAACGGAATAAAACTGGCTTGGTTTTTGGAAGCCTGGTCTTATGGAAAGTTTTCAATAAATAATCAAATATAAGTAAAATGTTGAGTGTTTTGTGATTTCACATATGCACCCAATTATAATATGATTAAATAAGAGAATCTTTAAAAAAATAGTAAGTGGATTTGCAAAATTTTGAAAATCTCATTTTAAATATCCTTAAAAAAATATGAATGCATTTCCTCATTTGTTACTATATAAATTGTTATAAGGAATGAAATACTACAATCTTACAATTCTGTCTGTTTTACATTCGGTGAATGATTCGCTATATTTAATTTAAATAGAATTTAAACTATTTTGGAATATGGTACCAGACTTTGTGAATTTTTTTTATATCTAACAGATTTATTCAGAATTTATATTATTATCTTACATGATATTATTTATCATATGAAAGTTTTTTCGATAAATAAAAAATGCGTCTAGACAGCTAATTTGGAATTGAAATGATTTTAAAATCGCTCGCGGTTCCTTCTCTTATGATATTCATGAAAATATGCCCATCAAATATTTTCACTCGATCTAATTAAAAATGTATTTACCAAAGTTATGGCTGACATTTTTATATCAAAATGGTTACAAAGGGAGCAAGTCATGAAAAGAAAAAAAGAAAGAAATTTACTCAGAGCAATATTCTTATGCACAAATAAAACCCACAGTAATGTTTGAATTCTTCTATTAAATCATTACACTTCATTGCACATTATTTAAAAATTCTTTCTTTTATATTTATTCTTTTTTAATTTGGATTTTTTATTGTGAATTTTTAAAAACATATCAGTAAAAGTGAAATGAATCAATCCAAAACATAACTTTTGGCATCTAAATCCATAGTTTTTTGTCTTTTATTTATAGACGATTACACAAACATCTGCAAAGATTGTTATGAATTTAACTTACAGCAGAATCTGCATTTTAAGTATAATTATCTGCTACTGAGAGGATGTGAAAGGAAAAGGAATGTGAAAACTGTAGAGGAAGGCCAGATGAATATTACGAAACTCGATAACCAATCAGCATTGTTTTGTGGTGATTTTGAAAATTAGCTAAGAATAAACCGTATCGATAGGCATTGAGATCTAAACTGTCTCACTGCGTATATTATCCCAAGAACCAGTATTTCCATCGTTCTTAGCTGTGACAATATCTGCTTTAAGGACAAAACATCAACAATAGCATTTGTCTGGGGCAAAGTATTTCTAATAATCTGCAGGCCATCTGAAAGAGAATACTTTATCAGATATATCACCTGGATATTAACATTAATTTCTTGAAAATAGAAACGAGTCGATGACACTGGATAATTTCCAGAATCTGTGCAATTCGCTATACCACATAAAATTATTCATCATTATACCACGAGTGATATCCTTAGATCACAACATCCAAAATGCAGAGATACTTCGATGGACGCACGTCGCCCTTGGTCTATGGATGAGTGTCTAGGTGTAGTAAGATCAGTTATTCTGATTATTGTGACACACTTTTCGAACAATTCCGTCTAATTCCGAGAGTTTTTGGCGCAGGTAGCTATGTCTCATGAAATTATTCATCCGCCTCTGGTATCCCTGGATCATAGCATTTCCAATGGTATTATACCCCCAATAAACCGAAACAACTCCTCTGGTCTGTAAATGATTAATTTGGGGTAATAAGATCAGACAATTTACTAGGATGCTCCTATTATTTTGACACAAAGCTCTAATGGCTCGGTATTTTCGGGAGTTTTTTTGGGCCTGGCAGTTATGCCTCACAAAATTATTTACCATTATGCCGACATTAATACTTTCAGATCATAACATCCCCATTGCTGATATACCCCATGTTCAGCAGCACTTCCTCCTAAACTTTTAAATGACTAGCTATGCGTACTAAGGTCAAACGATGTGCCATTCTGCTCCGATTATTGTGACTGTGCCTCAAAAAATTATTCACCGTTATGCTGTCAATGATATCCCTAGTTCATAATATCCCCAATGCTGATATAATCCAACAGACTATAGCAGTTCTCCCTAATCTGTAAATGATTGGTTAGACTGTAGAAAAGTCAGATGATGTATCCTTCTGCTCCTCATCCAGTGACATACTTTTCCGTTACATAAGACATGAACAAAGAATTGCTCATTTCATATTCTATACTAGTTTGAGTATGGAATATGAAAGGGAACTTTAATTTCATTGAAATTTTAAATTTCTAGGATAAATGAAAATAATTTAAACTAAATCTTTTATTAGTCTTATTAAAAATAACTTGTAATTTGTAACGCAAAACAAAATTTTCGATTGCTAGCTGTTTAGATGCAAAAATATTATGATACAGGTTTTGGTTATGTGATTATAGTAGTATGTATGATCTTAAGAGTGGCAAGTTTTTGTTCAATCAAGTAATACTTCTCAATCGATTAATAACGATATTTTCTACGAAAGAAACTATATTTAATTCATTCTCTTGTTGTTAAATATTTCAAGTCGTTTTCTTTGCATCCTTTTACATAAGGAGACATACCAAGTCAATTTCCAAGTTAATTCAATAACAAAGGCATTCGCGAATACCATTCTTACTTATTACTTCGTGCATCGCCAGATAAAAGCAGCCAAAAGAATTATAGCCAGAATAACTATTCCATATTCTTATGCGTTTGCATCATATTCTATTAACGTTATCACAATAAAAGGTTTTGTCCATTTCTGTATTTTTTTATTCAGTAGATGAGTGAATTGTCAAAAACTCGCTGTCAATTTTCAGTGCAACGGTTTTATATCAGCAGTTGGTCATTATCAAATGTGTTATTTTTAGAACTCAAAATTAATCTTGGTTCTTTAGTAACTACTGTATTATTACTGTTTCATATAGCAACGTCTCTTTTTCTGTATCAAGCGTTTCGTTTGTGTATCAAGATTATATATAATAGTATTTCTTTTAATACTTCTGATGTAAATCAATTTTTTTAACTAATTCAGTAAGTATCCATGCAGAATATTTATTGTAATGACATATACTTGTTCTTTCATATTATAACTAGAAGATGTGGCTGTCTAGACGGGTTGTCATTCGGTTAACAATATCTGATATTATTGTCACGAATTTACTAACGAAAGTAGTAAAATGAATCTCATGCACATTGGTAAACTGCTTAAGATACCAAAAAAATAGACTTTCATATATCTATACTTGAATATTTTCCTTAGACGTTTGATTCAAACGTATAGTAATATAAAAAAGTTATGTTTCTTTGCAGTGAATTATCCTTTATCCAAAATGATCATATATTCTTAAGTCAAAAATGATAATTAAATTTTATTAAAGCTACTAGTAATAAACTAACTGAAAATATATAATCTCAAATACAAAATAAAAATAATGCTGAGAAATATCACCAATAATCTGCACTGAATCAGCATAAATATAAAATAATATCAATTACAGACCTCAGCTCATGGTTATCCCATGGTTAGGGTTTTTTATTCATGGATAGGTTATTTCGCCAACCAACCAATTTGAACATAAAAAATGAGTTGCTTCAAGCCAAAACAGAAATTGGAATTGGCGCCTTCGATTATGACGCAGTTTTACAGATTTCGTTGGCCTTTCTATTATCGATTCATGCTTTTATGAATTATACAGAAGGAAAAGAAGTCTGCTGTTTTGCCGTTTCAAAAATTATATGTTACTTTTACGGTCTTATTTTTTTGTAAATGTTCTGTATTTACTCATTAGACACTTTGTGCCGCCTCACAGAAAAGAGATCAAAACTTTGTTTTGTATTTATTTACTGATTAAATGCTATGTTCTTTCCCGCAGGAAAGCGGCCAAAGCTTTGCTGGTGCTGATTCCTCTTCTCGGCGTCACGTATGTCGTAGTCATCGTCACGCCCGCTCACAGGACGGCCAGGGTTGTCTTCTCCTATGCTCAAGCAATTCTCCTCTCCACACAGGTGCGCTTTTAAGATTCGAAATTTTTCTTTGTTTGGGAGACGGAATGGAAGCGGAATATCAGCTTTTTAAAAATTCTCATATGCAGAGAAAAAGTTAATCAAAACATTTGTGAGAAACTCACATTTTTGTTGTTTCACAATCAATAATTTTGCCTTTTAATTATTTATTACATTACATACATTTTACGAATACTTGAATACACGAATTCAACATTAAAAAACAATAAAACCATATAGATAATTATCGCAAAGTCATTTTAAATTATTTTTAACGGCTATTTTTTTATTCCAAACTCAATCGGCCATGTCTTTTTCCAAGTTGGCTTAATTCTCCATCGGATAGGGAAGACGCGAGCTAGATTTTCCCTTTTTAGGGATTAATTTGGTGCAAATCCTCAAACCCAGCGACGGCTAAAATTAGTAATATTTCAAAAAAGTATTTATCAAAAGTATTTATCAAGATATTTATCAAAGCTATTTTACCCATAAATAGCCTAACATTTTTAATTTCAAAACCTTTTATGAAATTTATTAGATTTCAAAAATATTAAATGGGGAATATACGATATAAATTATTTGTTGTTAGTACTCAATAGAATTTGGAGTCTGTATCAAATAGTCAACAGAAAATTAGTAGGCAAATATGAATATTAAATAAGGTGTACAATACATGACCTCAAACGTTTATCTTTTTATACAAGTAATTAATATTACTTCTATACAAAGTTGTTCATTTGAATAACGCTTTAGAAAATTATTTATGAACATTTTTTTTTCGAAGAGTGGTTTTTAACAAAATAAAATGAATATTCAATGTGCAAAATTTGTTTCTGACCAAATCATAAAAGGCCAATGAGAGATTTAAACTGACAAAAGGAAGACAAACTTTGAAAAGGAATTGTAAAACAGAAATAGGCACATAGTTCACTATGCTCAAAGCCAGTACTGGCCTCATTGCAGCTCCAGCGTTTCTGAATTGAATGGATTATTTCCGTCTCTAATCAGTCAGTGATTCTTTGTGCAGTGGATTTTTATGAGCTATTCACAAACCAAATCCAACAGCCATTTTTCTAGCTTGTTAGTTAATATCCAGTCGCATTTTTTTTCCAGTTTTTATTGCTTTTTTTGTTGATGATCATGATATTCACAAAATGAAGAAGTTTTCTTTTTTTAAAGTTATTTTTTATATTATTTTTAATTTAATAATTTATTTTCTTATTTTCAGTATTTAAATTATAACACATTAACATATACGCTATGGAATCCTCAAAACAATGGTTCTCAAATTCAATTCCAAAAAACGCAGATGATATGGAATAAAAATTTAATTAAATTAAGTGATTAATTGATAGCCAAATTCTGAAGGTATTTAGTGTATTGTCATCAAGAATTGACACATATGTAAATCTTCAAAATTTTATTAAATTAAGAAATTAGTAAAAAATTGATTACAAAATTATCTTCATACAAATAGGATAAAAATTAATCAAAAAATAGTTTTGAGGGGAAAAAAGCATACTTTAGTTTGGTACATTTAATAACATGATGCATTTTTTTCAGGGTTTCACTGTTGCTGTCTTGTATTGTTTCATGAACGGTGAAGTAAGTCTTCTAATGTTTCTTATTTAGTAGAAGTATAATAAAAAATATCCCAGGATAACTATAGATGTTCTTTTACATATTAAATAGATTCTTAGATTTAAAAAGTTACGAAATTATTTTTTTAAAAAAGTTTTGATGTATTTAGGATCTGATTTACACTAAAACACATAATTGTCTTCCTAAATAGTCAAAACTGACAAAGTAGTCAGTTACCTACTTTGAGCAGCTTGGAAATATTTCTTGAATTGTCCATCGTTATTTAAGACATCATTTAAAACTTTCTTGAGAATTTTTGACATAATTAAAAATGAGAAATGTAAATCATGTTGGCATGTATAAAAGTGGTTAAAATATAGTAAACAGTCGTAATTTGTTATGCCGAATTAAAGAATTACATGAACATTAATGTAGATATCTATGTCGAAATATCGATTTGTTTTGAGAAAATGACTTTTTTATTTTATTTCCTTAATAATTGAATAGTTTTTTTTCTCCTTTGAATTTTGCTAGAATATTGTTATAATTTTGATTAAGACCAAGTTCTTTTAAAGTTTAATTTACTTTTATATTTGCATTTTTATATGCTTGATTTCTATTTTACATATTTAAATACTATTTTCTCAAATTTTAGTCTTAGGTAAAAAAAAAAAAAATTACGTAACCCCGAATAAATTAAAATGTATTGCATGTATTCATCCAATACAAATGTGCTATAATGATTTTTCAAAATACAATAAGTTGCAATGCTTAAGCTAGAGAATAAGTAATATTTTCATTTAGAAATATTCTCTAGTTATTTTAATGCTTTACAATGCTGAAAAAGTTTCATGGTATTAAACAGTCGTACCCTCAATATTTAAAGAGTAAATAGCAAAACGGCTTATTTTGAAATTCTTATGTTTTAGTTCATTTTATTTTTAACTAGGTAATATCTTATTCTTAAGCTAGTCGTAAAACTTTAAGCAAATCATTTGATAAATCTCTAAACAAAATTTTTTGTTTTATACCTCCTTTTAACCAATAAAAGGCTCTTTTTCTAATTTTAAGAAGAAGAAAAACTTTTTTTATTTAATTGACACATTTATTCATTGATGTTTGTTTGTTTTTTAAATCTTTTATGCGAACATTCAAAAGTATGATTGTTTTACTTTCAACATGTTTTTTTTTCCTTCAAATCTTTATCTCGAACGTTGTTATATACCTAAACAAGGGAAATTCTATCCTAATTATAATGTTCTCACCAGGTTCAGAAATCTGTTCGTCATCATTTGGAACAGTGGAAAGATCAGAGAGGCTTGGGAGGTGGCCGACGTCAATTACGATGCGAAGGTTCCAGCACTGCGGATGGATTTCGGCTGTACCCTAACAGAGGGGTCAGGGACAGGACAAGTTGCATCAGTCTGTCGACTAGCGGGACCTGGCTAAGCACCTACAAAAGCCCCCAAACAACATCGACAAGACCAAGCAATGGGTCGTACAGCCCTGTTCCAGTGAAGGAAGATGCTATCTGAACAAACCATGTATATCAAATTGAAACAGATCATAAAATCACATTATGTGTGGTTTTTCCAAATAACGTTACAGATCTTCTAAACATCCGAAGTTTCGAAGACTACGATTGCTTTTCGGCGATCATCTGATTTATTGAAATGGCGAAGAATCAATTTTTTGCAAATTGCATGACACATGAATCTAAAAGCATATTCGGAATCTTACTTTGCTCTATATTCAACCTGCGTGTTACAATGTGTGTTTGTTTTATTATTGTAGGATTCTAATATTTCAATGTGTGTAATAGATAATCCATGTGTTCGAATATTACCAGAGTCATATTTCTAAACGAACTACAGAAACAATTCTACATTCTGAATTCAGTGTTATCTGAAATAACTGAGAAATGCTAGCTGTTTTGTGAATCCCTCTTTCTGAGCAAGGAATTCCATGTGTTTTGGAACTATCGAAATACTATGTGTTAAATGGACTTTCTATATTTCTTTTTTTTTCATGTGTGTGTGTTTATGTGTAGAAAAGCTGTGTTAAAAACAATGTGCATATCTGCTATCCGAATTAATATTCATTATTTAAGACTTCGTGAATGTTATAACTGAAAAGCTCTATTTTCAACTCCGTTTCACGAATGATTTTGCGAATATTCACTATAAATTTACAAAATGATTCGTAAATGAAAATATTGCTTAACCTTGAAATTGTAGCTATTACATTTCTTCAATGTTTGCCATTTTTTAATTAATAATAACCAAAAGCATTCGACCAACCAAATTTTTGAATCATGGAACTTTATCTAAAGAAAATATCTAATTATTTATCTTTTTCCTATATATCATTGCAAAATTCATCTTTTCCCACGATAATTACAATTATCTCCGTTTTTGTAAAAACTTGTAAAATTATATGGTATATTAGTAAAGTGACAGAAATTTTCTACCGGATATTTTTTTTAAAAATGTTTAAAATTTTTCAACATTTTTTTTTTGCTTAATTTGGTTAAAGAAATTTATTTCAGTATCCCTGATATCATACAATTGAAACTGTTTGCAGTCAATTATCTTTTTATCATAGCAAACATGATATTGCTTCCGCTTACATTTAATGTATACAAATACGTAGAATTAGAGAATCTACTACTGTCAGAAGTTACCGATTCATTTGATAGATGTTTTCGTATTGAAGTTCATAGCATTGCGATAATTTAGCAACTTTATTTCAGTGTTTTTACATTCTATTGGCAAAGCCTTATTTCCTGTGTTGTTATTAAATATGAATTAGTTTTAATTCACTCGCTCTAGAATAGAGATAGTCAACTTTATTGAAGTAGATACGCAAGCCATTCATTTTTTTACATAATTAAATTAAATTTGTCAATAATTTAACGTACATCTAAAGCATTCGATGGCAAATGTTCAACAGCATCATTCAACTTTAGATGTATCTTTTGAAGTCTTCATAATACAATATTCTCTACAAAATCTCAAAAATGCTTATTTTTCTGTAATTATAGAATTAAAACAAGGTATTATATTACTAAACATAATATTTTTTCACTGACAACAGTAAATCGTAATATGAATTGAATCATTCATTCTGACTTCAATGCAGGTCAAATAATAATTTTCTGCTGTGTAGTTGTTTTCAATTTATTCTGTCCTACAGTAGCTGAAAAGGAATTAGCGCATCCATACTACTTCATTTGATATGAAACTGCTTCACAAGTTTCCATTTGATATGAAACTGCTTCACAAGTTTTTTTTATCTATTGGTTGACTCGTGACCTTCGGATACAATGACGGGTTTGACTCGCGCATCGAATTATTAAATTTTTAATTTTTAATCTCTAATAAAGTGAAAGTATCAAGAATTAAAAAAGTAAAAACACTTAAATATGTTTCAATGCCTTTTATTATTATTTTAATTCAGAATAAATGTGCCAAATAGGATGTGTTATTGAATTACGAAGTTAACTAAATTCATAGATCAAGGTATGAAGAAGGAAGAGCCAAGTTTTTCATTCAGTTTAATACAATTTAAAAGTTTACTGGATTGGCAAAAAAAATAAAATTTTACAAATTATCCTAAACTGGAAGCAAAAGAGAGTACAAATTACTAATGGTGCATTACGAATAATAGTAAAATGGGAAGAAACAAAAATTATGTTACATAGGCGGCAATAACCAGCGAAATTCCTGAACTTTCTTTTCTACAACTGTCCTTCTGTAAGTTTAAATGCGATTCTAAATTGCCAACGACAATGCGGCACCTCAGTGTAAAGCAAATAGAATTAATAGTTGCAAATAACTGATTCCATAAACAGTGAACAATAAAAATGTCAAAAACAAATTTTCTACTTCTTCTTCCAGTGATTAGATATTGTGGTTTAGTAGAAATTCCTATTCACATGTAAGAAGAAGAAGGAAAATTTTTCATTTAACACTCTTTAAAAATGACAGGCAGTGTAAAAATATATTTTTGCAAATAAAGAAAAATAAGATGGAAACTATTTTTAATAAATTTTAATTTTACTTAAAATAAGAAAAATGCATGCACAAATTGTTTTGATATTTGCGACAGTAAAACCTAGAAATTCCTGATCATCGCACTCCGGTATATATATAAGTTTTGCAAAGGTAATTTTTCCGAAATAGCGTCATCCATTGAGCTAAGCACTTTAAATTAAATATGGCTAAAAATTATTTTATATTCTGAAAAGTGAAAAGTGAAACAGAACTTCTTCTGAATCAGAGATCAGACGTTGCTTTCAGCAGAAACACGTTTTGATTCTACTTGCTGAAACTAAAATTAATAAGTGTTCCAGCGTCTCAAAATTTCAAAGGTGCTATAAATGAAATTTAAACTTGCAAAGTAAGTTAATTCTTTAAATCATTTTTTTTTATAATTCCTATATACTTTTTCTTTCAGTTTTTTTTTTCGGAGGAGCAACAAGCACTGGAAGAGATTCCGTGTAACTAGCTAGATGTAGCTGAAATTTAAATGTATTCCTAAGATATGATTCTTTAATGGGCACGAACAAATGCAAAAAATATGTTAATAAATTATAAATAAGTTCTGTAATTTTACAGTAATTTTATGAACATATAACAAAGAAAAATAAGGATATCATGTCAAAATGAATATACTTCATTTTAAATTAATATATTTTTTAATTAATGATTTGTGATTTTAATTAATGGTGTGCAATAAATGGCATTATTATTACTTTCCTTATTAAGAATGATAAAGCTTTTTATAGTTTTAGTAATTTTTTAAAGTTAGCCCTGTGTACTCATTTAAAAATTGTTAGATATATTTTTTGTTTGAAATTTGGCAAAGTGAAATAGATAGAATTTTTAATTGACCTTTAAAAAGATTTCGAAAGTTTGTAGCTTGTTATGCATAAGTTATAACAGAATTTAGAAATATATTCATTGCATAACAAAGATAAATAGTGCTGTGACAAAATTTGATAATCGAATCTCAGTATTCGTTGAACTTCAGTATTCATGATTAAAAAATCTTGAAATTGCATTTTATATATTAATGCAGTCACATAATCGATTTCTTTTTTATGAAGTAAAGAAATAGACATAGTAAAATCTTTAACGAATGCGATATTACTTCATAAAATCAATTCACGCTTTATAAAATTGCTCTCCCCAAATTAACTTTAAATTAAAAATATGAAGCTCTAATAGATCATATATTTGTAGAGCAATGCCTTTATTATTATTATTATTATTATTGCATAAAAAATAAAGTCCTGACAAGAAAGCTTACATAAAAACAAGGGAAAAAGATAATTTCATAGAAATTAATACATAATTAAAAATTATTATTTTACCCATACTGATATAAAATGTACAGATACCTTATTAAATTTTTTTTACATATCTATTGGATTAAATGAGACAATAAGAAAATGATATTCAAGATGCTCATGAATATTACTTGTTTTGTATTCTTTTTTTGGATTTCGTTAAAATAATTCTTATTATGAAACGATTTTTTTCCCTTCAAAAGAACAAATATTTTCAAGGTCATTGTATTTTGTTGATCATTACGTGTCATTATTTAGGGCAAGTTTGAAATTGTATAGTTAAATGATAGGGGAGAAGAGTTTTAGGTCTATTGCAGTAAGACATCATGATATAGGTCATATTGCGTATATTTTGCATTTGGAGATTGAGTTGTTTCATTAATTATGGTACTAGGAACTCGTAGAGTTCTTGCTGTTTCCGTAAGGTACACGTGGGTATAAAGATAGTTACCTCGCTGCCATTATGCCCGAATCACTGCAGCCGCTCCCCTGGCCTAGTTGGTTTTTTGAGATCCCATCAAGCCATGCTACTATTAATTTGGAAAACGAAGAAATTTTAAGGATCTGTCTTTTGTAATTATTCATGCTACAGTTTATCCTTCATCATATGCCCAATCATGTACTCTATGGCGTAATATTGTGTTGCATCTATTTCTCAGAAATTGCAGAGATTATTATGGAAGAATTTGAACCTTTGGAGATAAGCAAGGGAAAAGCCATGTTCGTAGAAGAAAACACATTACTCTTATATGAAAATGCCTTTTCTTAAATTTGCCTTTATAGAAACATTTTATGAAAACAAAGTACTTGTATTCGTTAGCTACATCTGTACCCAAATTGTTGTTTACCATATGTCATTATTATGCATTCGTTCGAAGCGCCATGTATCAGCAATAGTTCCAGTTGTTACCTCAAAATGCCATAAAGTCGTACCTTATTGGTTTTGACATTACACATTTCGATATATCATCGACGATTTGTCCGATTCTAATCTATTTAGTATATTACAATAGTGCACTTGATATTATTTCAGGAAAATTTGGTGAATTGCATCAGCTTGATCTCATGGATTCTGTCACATTTGGAGCGATTTATTTTTCAGGATAGTATTAAAGAAGAACTTGGAAAATTGGATTGAGGGATAAGATTGTTCTTCAAAACAAATGGTGGCAACATATAGATCTCAAATATATAATGTTATAGAATGCGAATACAAAACAATATAACGCGTTTTACTAATTGACTGTTGAGTACTTGGTACAATACTTGTGGTCTCGTTATCAATTTTAATTTTTTTTTTAATTTTATAAACTATTTTATAAATTTCAAAGTAATACTTTTATTTTGCATGGAAGATAATAGCTGACCATAAAAAAATCATGGAATCTTTGAGTTCGAACTGGAATCTTAAGATTCACTGTGAAATGAGTATTTGATTGAGTAAAACTTTAATATAATTTTTTGTATAAAATTTGCATGACTTGTCATATATCCTGTATTTATTGAAGCCTTCAATCTTATCTCATACATCATTCAATGTCTTTAACTGAATTTTTTTTCAAATATATATGTAATGGTTATATAAAATGTTTTGCATGCAAAGAAACATCTTACCATGTGTATTTGTGCTTTGATCTATATCCTTTATATGCTGATCGTATTCCATTTCTATTTCTTTCTCAGTGTTACGTTATTCTCGATAAAAATGCTTTTGTAAATGTAATAAAACTATTTGTAAAAAGCTATTGCTCATTTTTCATTCATATATAGCCAATAATAGAAAATGTTACTTATCCTTACTATGGAGAGAACTGAATGTTTGTTATATTTATAACGTCTGTAAATATATTTGTAATTATTCTGAATATTTGCATATTCAATATTTTAAATTATACAAAAAAAAATCCACCTTTTGTTATGAACGAACAAAATCACCTCTTATTATTTCGTTGAATAAAAAAAGAAAGTAGTTAGAAAAGATCGCTTTAAGCGCATACTTGAATCTACCTCAAAAAAGAAAGAAGCTTCATATTAATTGAATTGATACTTCTACTTGTAAATGACATTTACAAATTTTCCAAAACAATGTGCCAATTCCTTTATAAATAATTAAAATTAGGCGCTTTAAAAAATAAATTAGCATTTTATTTATTCTTTTAATAGCAATTTTTCAACGTATACTAAAAAAGAGTAACAGCTCTACATAATTGAAAATGTCGAAATTAAGCATAACATCTAATACAGCGCTTTTTCGAACTATTGGAAAAGAGTTCCACCTACCTTCAATAGAAAGTTAAGTGGTACGTCTATCGAAAGAATAGTTCAAATAAAACAAAGTCCGACTTCGTTTCACATACTATTTTCTAAGACAATTCCTCAATAAAAGTGAAATGAGGTAAGGATTTGGCTTCTTGAATATTTATTACGTTATAACACTTTCAAATTGTATTGGTATCTTTCGACATTATCAATTCATTTGAATTATTTCCATTTTTCACTTTTAAAATTCAATTTTCATATTCAAACTATATAATCTGAGAAAAATCAAGTTATATTTTCATCTGAGTTTTTATTAGAGCTGATTGCTGTAAGTGACATATATTTTGCATATTTTATATTCAAATATATATATATTCATTCCGTTATAATATAATTGATATTAATTTGATTAATGCATTTTAAAATAAATCTTAATATGAAGCAGATTAATATTCTATGGATTGTTTTTTTGCCAAAATAAATTATTTATTAATTTAATAATCTAACGTATTTACTATCTAAAATAACATTTGATTTATCTTAACATTTACTAATCCTTTTTATGTGTCTTGTAGTATTAATTTGTTATATAAATAAATAATCCGATGCATGTTTTTAGTGTGTTGAGGAAATGGGTAAAATATGAGTGATATTCAGATACTACTAGACAAATTGTGCAGAATGAGCATTTTTGCTCTGCGTACATAAAAATTGTCTTAAGAGCCCTACTTGTTTGACTAGTAGTTTCATGAAAAACGCAAAATTAAAGTATCGCAAAGTGTAAGTCAGCAAGCGTAAGAAAAATCAACTTTATTGAACTTCATGAAATTGCAAAAGGGATAAGAAACAAACAAAAAAAATTGAAAAATAAAAAGTTTTTTAAACTTTTATCTCGCGAAAGGAGAGCAGTTTAAAAAGAAGTGGAGAGTGTTGCTATGTAAATCTATTTGCTATGTAAATAAACATTCATCCATCTACTTGTTCTCTTCTGACAGCAATGCATACAAGCGCACAAACTAACAAATCAGTTACTTTAATCTGTTACACAATAGACCGAGCGGAGACGCCAACTCAAATGAACTCGGCGTAGCTACTGATTTGAATCCAGGCCTGTTCTTGCACCGGAAGCAGACAAATCTCCGCTTTACCTCAATAACAACCGTTCCGTCGACGACTTAGTTCCATGACAGTGCAATAGTAAAACTGATTTTATATTTCTATTCATATGTTAATGCGTATTTAAATATTTTTATTTCATAACTGAGGCGCGCAAAAACCCTTAAAAAGTTGCAAAAAATGTGTTTTTATGTAACTTGAACGTCCTTGTGGCACCTCAAAGTGTACTCTAATATTTTTTATATTTTTTATTTATCTTATCTATACCAAAAGGCAACTTATCCGCACTATTACAAATTAAAAATCAAAAATTGTTTCTTTCGTTCCACCCTAATGCACAGTTCTCTAGTAATTTTAATGTATTCTGAGCGAAAATTCTTATTCCGCATAATTTTCCCACAGTGTCATATACGAACAAAAGGAAGAGTAACTTTTAACTTTTTCTAACCCAGAAATAAAAATAAGAAAATACCATCCACTGATAATCCAAATTATATCAGTACATAAGATTTCCCACATATTTCCAAAAATTTGGAAGAATGCAGGGAAATAAATGCATCTATGGAGGAATAGGTACTGTTTCCCATTATTTAACTACTCAGAACTAAGAAATAATCTAAAAATTGAAAATAATGACTTAAGTTCGGTACTAATGATACCAAAAAATCTTAAAATACTGAAAAACACGATGTCGAAAATTGACATTTTTTTTTTTTTTTTTGCCAAAAATTTAAAGTTTAAAAATGTTTGCCTTTCTGCTGTTGTGGGACGCACTTTTGAGAAGGTTTCCTCAAAGTTGACCTGTTGCTCGTAGGATAACAAATGTCGGGGAAGATGAGGAAGAAGCTCAGAGATTGACCACCTGTGGCTTAGGGTGAACTGACTCTATATGTTTTCTGAACAGTCTTTAACAACTTTTACGATTTAAAATTCGTCAATATTTGATATGTTATCTCATGTACATTGCGGTAATTTCGAAATATTCCAGAAGAACCTTTAGTCGATTTATTTCCTGTATGACGAATCGGAACATTTAACTTGAATAATTTCATTAGCAATCCCAGAAGGATTTGAAAACCCCAAATAGTTCCATCACAGGGGGTTGGAAATTAAAATAGGAGATGGTACCATTGAAACTCATAATTACTAGGAGTTATAACTGTTCTACACTAGAAATGAAATTCGAATTAAACTTCTAAACAGTGAATTTTTAATCTTTACTTCCGCTCTTCTATGCTTATATTAGCAACCATCTCGTTTTAAGAGGAGTGTGGTTTCAATGATAGGTTTCGACATTTCTTTTCGCGGAAAATCCCTAAAGTGTAACGCTAAATGATGTATTTTTGAAACATTGTCGCATAAACCAGAATACCTAGCAATCGCCGTGGCTGAGAACATCTCTTTTAAGATTGGTTGGTCAGTGGTTCGAATCCCAACCTCTGTGTTTTATCCAAATAATGATTTTTTTATTTAAAATGTTATCTATTCTTTATCTAGGATAGAGAAGGTTTTAGATCTTTCCTAGATAACCAAATTGGATTGTTCTCGAACATTCTGTATATGTATAAAAACGGAGTTCCATCAATTATGGTTAAGTTCTCAGGCTTCTGCTGTTGCGAGGTGCTTCATTCTAATAAATGTAACTGTTCATTGAAACCAATGGCGTAGTTCTTTACATCTTCGTAACAAAATTATCTTTTCTTATGGTAAAAATGACTTTTTTCTAAGTTTTTTTTTCTTTCTCTCTCTATATATATTAAAAAAACTTTCTGTCCAGGAATAAATTTTTTATATTTGTTGCCTTTCGCAAAGTCTTACTCTCACTACTGCTTCAAGTTTTTTGGAAACTTTTTAGTGATAACAGATATTAATGCCCTCAAATGTCCTTCTAAGTGGGAAAATGATTTTTAATAGTATTTGTTACCCAAGTTTATATCTAAAACTTTGTCTGCGGAAAGAGGATGCAGTTGTTTGCTTTTAAACTCGAGTGTTGCTGCTTAATTTAAAGCTTTTTTTTAAAATTTTTAATAAATGTTTGATTTTTTTAAAGCGATTATTAATTTAACAAACGTTAGCAAATTCTTAAAGTGAATTTATTATTTAAACCTGAATGCTAGAAATAATGTAAATTGAAAATCTTCTATTTTTATAAATTAAACCATTACTTAGCTGGTGTCGCAACTCCTGTTGAAATAAGATTTTAAAAATAATGATTTTAAAATATAAAAATATATAATTTTTTCAAGAATATTCGAGCGTACAAAATTTCAAATCCTTAGTAAATTAAGAAGTGACTGAAAAATCCATCATGATATTCCATTTTTTGAAACATAAAACAAATTAAAGTGGATTAAAAAAAAGTGAACAATGGTCTCATTTTGTGATACTCTAACCGTTGAGCAACACATTTTTTTAATTCAACGCCGATTTAAATCTCAATTATAAGAATTTTAATGATAATGTTATTCTTGTTTAGCTCAAAGAAGGTAAGAGATACGATTAAATGCATCCGTAGCTAGTGTAGAAAGTATTAAATGAAACGCAATTTCTGCCACATATGACTGTAAATAAATAAGGATTCCGACTTATTCGGCTGTTCAGTTCGAACAGGAAAACAACATTGGCAAGAAATCAGACACTTGATCTCCCCAGTAGAAATCAGCGCCATTTCTTTTCGAAATCACGAATTTCATCCCTGTTCTATCAAATAACCCTCAAAGGAAAAAGAGCAAAATCCTTCGACTCAACTTTTCATTCAAAATAAACACCCTCGCGATTTTCCATTCCTCTGGCGCTTCCAAGAAAGAAGAAAAATTATTCCGACACTCCTGCTACCTCCCCATCTTTGTTTAACTTGAAATTTCTTCCCAAAGAAACAACATACCTCAACTGTCACATGTCTGCCCCTACCCCACGCCACTGCCTCGAAGGCAGGGGGCCTGTGTCGGTCACACACCCATCAAATGGAAGGCGTGCGTATCAGTTGAGGGAGAGGCAAAATTGGATTTCGCCTCCCCGCAGGAACCAGCAGATGGGGTCGACGTGAAAACTCGCCCGAGTTTATTTCGAAACAAATGAGGTCTTTTCTTGGATCGGCCTGCCGATTTTCATGAGCATTTCTTGCAGCGGATTTTAGTGCATATCTAAAAGCGTTTCGTAGATAAAATAAGATGCGATAAAGATAATCCAAATTGTTTTATTGTTATTAAAGAGAAACAGCAGCAAGTGAAATTGTTTTTTTTCTATTCAATTAACTGATATTCTACGAGTTATATTCTATAGCTATTCGTTGAATAATTGTTTTTCTACTACGGTTGGTTAAATCTGAAAAGCATAAGGGTTTTTGAACACATTCCAGTTGAGTTACTATGAGTTATTTGATATCAAATCTTTGTAATTTTAAACATTTTTTTTGTATTATTCTTTGTATATGACGCAATGTGCAAAGTTTCATCGGTGCCTCATACATTGCAAGCAGAATCAGCACAGCGTTTCCCGTGATTGAATCCATATCAGCGAAATCAAAATGAAAATACCACAAAATAAAACAGTGATAGTGCAATAAAAAATGCTTTTATACGTGAACAATAAAAATCGTATGAAATAACTGAAATGGATGATAATCTAAACCGCACGGGTGATGTTCCTGAAACTTTCCCCGTATTCACTAAAAAGGTGAATTTGTATTTGAATGTGTTTCTTCTGAGTCGATAGAAATCAAAATTTGCCGCAGCACTTATAGTCACAAAATCTCTTGCCAAATATGATATATTTAAGTCTTCATGTTTTTTTTTTAAGTTATCGCATTTGCATGCTTCTGAAAACACAAACCGACAGACATTCAATCTCTGGTTGGATTTTGATAGGTGTCTATGGTATCGATGTTAAATCCGTGTACCGAAACTTTTTCATCTAGTTTTATTTGCTTTACAGCTATCGTCGTAATTTATTTTTGAGCAGCCGGACAGACAGAATTCCTCTGAATAAATTTTGAAAAATTTGGGTTTTGTTAAGCCCATATACTAAATTTCATCTCTCTAGATCAATTTTTTTTAATTACCTTTTCGAAAACAGAGATTTTCCAAAAATATGGCTTTCTAGCGATTACAATTATAATTTTTTATTGATGATAACAATACTTTCTCTACACTTTGTATATATGAAAGTAAAAAAGAAAAAGATAATGAATTTAGAAAATGTGTTGCAATTGTTAATATTAAAAATTAAATTAAATATAAACGACAACTACCTATATAAAAATAATTTTCATGTTTCTTGATTTTCAAATTTGGCAAATTTGAATAAAAAAATCAAACTTTTCTACGTATCTGCATTTTTGCTAAGAATCAGTGAAGAAAAATCTTCGAACTACTCTGGAAAACAATTAATTAAAATGTAATAACAAATATATTTTGATCATTTGGGTTTTTATTTAGTTAGAAATACTTTAAAAATATCATTGGAAAATTTTTATGGAAATAGTGTTGGAATGAGGAACTTTAGACCAGTTCTTAAAATAATTCGAGAAAAATATCTAATTAAAAAAAGAATTCCTTATAATTCAATTAATTACTGAGCCATTAGGTCATTACTCATTTCTTTAGAACGGCTATCATTTGTTCTCTTCGATGATGCATTGATTGTGTTTATACAATCATTAGAAACTGTTATAAGGGTAAATATGTCTGATAAATCAACAACCACTTTAAATAAGTTTCCTACATTAAATTTAAAAATCCAGGCTTTATAGTGTATTGAACCAACATTTTGACTACCTCTGCATTAATAAATGAGCCCAACAAATTACAAAACATTTATTAGAACACACAGAAATATTCTCTCTTTTTTACTTTTTCGTATACAAAAAGAAAGTTATAGTAATCGTTAAAAGTTCGATCTAAAGATTTCAATAAATCCTCAAGTTTCAGATATACCCGAGACCGGAAGACACATTTTTTGGAATTGTGCCCGTTCTGTAAATATGATAACGCAAAAGCGTAATGAGTTAAAAAGAATAAAATTTGATGAATAGATTTCGCATTTATAGATTTCTAGCGAATTTTGAGCAAGCCTGTCTGATCTGATCTCCGAGTACATGATAACTGGAAAACGAATTGAGCTAGATGAATAACATTCGGTGCACAGGTTTAGCATCAAAAATGTAGATTCATATCAAATTTTCAACAAAATGTCTCATAGGTTTAATCATCTCTCAGTCTGTACTTTCGCATGCAAGTAAATGCGATATCTCAAAAATGTAACAATCTAAGTGAAATTTGGCATAGGACCTTTCTGACTATAATTGCAGTTCAACGTCATAATTTAGTTTTTGGTTTGGTCGCAGAAACCCCGTGTAAAATACGAATTCGATTTTCGAGTACTGCTTATAACAAGCCCGAGATTAATCGCAAACGAGAGATTCAGTAAAAGAAAAGCCCGGTAAAAAGTTATTTATTAACTATTGTTGGACAATGAAATGATCCTACCGTCACAATTTTATATCTAAATATAAAGGTAGAATACAACTTTATTTGAAAGTATGTGAGAAAGGTTTGGGTTGACCACATGGGTTGGTTTTAATTATAGCGAAAATTTCTTTTTGAATTAACATATCGGATAGTTATTCGAGTATTTTAATTTGAAATGCATTCTTAAATACGAAAGTTTTAAAGTAGATTGTTTTGTGCTTATACAAACTTTAAGCGATATCGATAAAAATTGATCTAGTTGCAGATTGGAGATTGATCACAATGGTAAGAATAGTCAAATTCAAACTGCTAGAAGTTTGCTTTTCAAAATTGGTTTCCATGCTTATTATTAAGTAATAAAGAGTATTTTGGGATTAATATTTACCAGATTTCTCTAGGTTATACTCAATAGGACATGTTTTTTTTTCAGTGAATTCCATTTGTAGTATTTTCCCCGAAAATTTATTTAAGATAATGTGATTTCTGGCGGTAAAAGAACTCACATAAACGAGGAAATATCACAATATTATCACAGAAAATGAGGTGTTCTTCACTCTTTTCAATCCCGTATTAGTATTCCTTAGAGACACAAATGAAAAGTTGAAATTCGAGCTAGAAGCTCTGCACACATTTGAACACGAAACAACTATCAAAGCGACGTTTTTCCATTCCACTGATCAATACTCGACATGCTACAGTTGGAAGAAAGAGAAGTTTTCGATTGTTTTTATTTATTTCTTCACTTCTGCGCTTTTCATGTTTACTCTTCGTTGCACTTATTTAAATCCCGATACTTTATTTTTATCTTGATTGCTAAAAGCGCTTCGATTATTTCCCTTTTGCTCTTTTATCTGTGTGAATTTTCTCATTTTAAAGATAAAAGTACTTTTGTGTGTCATCGTGCCTGCAAATGCTATTATTTTCTTCATTTTTATTTAGAATGCAAGCAGATACGCAACTGTCTCTGTTGCCAAATGGCGTTTGATTCCTTGCGTTTAGTCATTTACGAAAGTGGCACTTTTTTCGAGACAAGAATATCATTCACAAAAAATCCAGAACCTTAAATGTAGATGACATGAATGAAGGAAATTTTTACGATTCATGATGCATTTCATATTCTTCTATTTTTCCTTAATCCTAGAATGTATGACTTTTTATATTTTTTTTAGAAAAAAAAAATGTGCTTTCAACAGTTGCATATAATTTAGGAAAATTATTAAAAAGATTTTGGAAGAGAGTTTAAGTTATTCTATCCGACCCAAATGCATATTAAAAGGCTTCGTATTTAACATAATGTTCCGCATTTTGTGATGAGAATTTTTAAAAAGAAAAAATTTAAGAATTTTCAGTTTCAGAGAATCCTTTTAATACATAACAAGGGAATATTTTTGGAAAATGTTTTTTTTCTTATTAAATTTACATTAAAAATATATTTTAGGAATTTTTTAATGTTAAGATTTTTTACTTTACCTTATCTGATTTTACACGAACGGACAAATATTTTTTAATATAAAAATATATAACTGACAGTAAACAAATGAAATTAGTATCGAAAATAACTCGATATACCATCATTTAAAGGGATTATTCATACTATGATTTTGCAAAAATACAATAATTTTACTTACAAAAATTCCAAAGTAAGAATGAGTATTGATTATTTTATTTCTAATCAATTTAAAAGTGCTTCGCTAGCACCTTAATATTATAAATATTTGTACTTTTCAATCTTCTATTGAAAGTATTTTAATAAATAAAAATTTATTCACCCTATATCTTTACAACTATATTTTATGGCAAATATATAACTTCTAAAATAAGACTTCATAGAGAGAAAAACACTTTTCAACCTTTCTTTTCCGTGTCTGCCATTTATTAGTTCTACCCGCAACTTTATAAAACAACTCATATATATAAACAGCCTTCAAACGCGACACCTGTCATTATTGTTTTTGCTATGATTCCAATCCAGACAGTAATTTATTCATTATAAAAACTGTCACCGTATGTTTTCTTTCAGATTTTTGAAAACTCCTGTCACAGTTTTGAATTTCGTCTTTGTTTTCTGTGACAATCCTTCAAAAATAAGTAACATTATATCCAAAGTGCGCATTACCGATAAAAATAACATAAATTCTGACATATTGAACAGAATATACTGGACAACTACAGAAGCTTATTTCTTTTTTATCAGAATCTTCAGGTTTCATATTTAAGTAGTATTTCAAATGCATCCCGCTGGCATTTTATTCATGAACCATCTCTCAGAATTCTTGATGGTATGTGTTATTTCTTTAAAATCGGTAATTATAAAAGAATAGCTTTTACTAGCAGTGGGGAGTTAGATATTAATTATCAATTTGATTTATTTTTTGGCATTTAATATTAGAATACTGAATTTTTTTTTAAAGTAACTAATATCATTATATAATAATTGAATATGGATATTATTTTAAGGAAAAAAAGTTCCGTCAAGTTTTTTGAAAAAAATTATTTTTCTTAAGAATCAGCATTTTAAAAATTATTTTATCGATCTAAATGCAATAAAAAGTTACTATAATTCGAATTAGTTTAAAATGCGTGATGATTTTCTTTCGAATTTCGTTGCTACGGAGTTAATTTTTTTTTCTGAGACTCTTATTATTTCATTTGTGTTCGAGAAACTAATGCTTCTAGAAAGCTTATTTGTGAATAAATTATATTTTAGAATATCATTAAAAATTCGAAGTCTTGTAAAGAGAACATTACTTGCTTATATCTCCAACATCCAATTATTGAATCAAATTTTCACATTTTTTATCCAAATTAACAGCTTCAAGATCTGCTTTCCTTTTCGAATAGCGAAATTCTTGCTCGGTTCTTCTTTCCATTGTTTCTTCATTTGATATCGCTAGATTCCCTATTACTATTTAAAAAACCAATGCAGGATTAACCATCTGTCTGCATAATTCTTTAAAATCACTATTTAGATGCAATGTTTTCAAATAAGTTCACATATTTTTCAAAGAAAGTGAACTGATACTATATGTTACATGATAATAATATAATATAATAAAAAATAGTAATCGTAAAAGTAAACACTCTAAATTGTGAAAAACGCGGGATGCAACATTAAATGGACTGATTGCCAACCCACGAAAATCGCAGGATACGCAGTTGGAGGATTTATACGCATTTTGCTTAGGTGTTCAGTTGATTGCTAGCCAAGAGACCAAAAAGTTCTATTATTCGAAAAATATAAACATTACCACAAAGGGCTTGTCTAAATGCAGAATTAAGAAATAATATTGTTTCAAACTCATTTGGTGTTAATTAAAGCTTTATTTTTTCTTCGCCATTTCACTGTGAAGGTCAATATAATAAATAGCTTCTACAACGTAATAAAAATGTCCATTAAATATTTCAAAGAATACTGATAAAACAAACCTCAATAGATCAGATAGTTTGCTAATCAGCAATTACCAAGTGAATAAAATGTATTGTTTACATAAAAAAACATTTATATAATAGCCAAGTAATTTGCTTACAGTAATTATACATGATTTGGTATCTTTTGGTATCTTTATAAACAGCCTTAGAATTTTTAAAAACAAGTTTGAATGTTACTCACTTCTATCTCATAAAGGAGATTTAAAAAAAAAATGTGTTGTTTACTTAAATATTATTTTTAGAATACAAGCAAAATATTATAAGAATCAATAGAAAATCAAAGAACTTACTTGCTATGAACTAAACGTCCGAGAAAAACTACGGGGTGAATTGAGTTTATCTAGCTAATTCTTTCTTTATATTGCAAAGTTGAGCTCTCTGGATATTTAAGCAGAATTGCATTCTTTGTATGTTATTGATTCCTGTTGGTGCTGATTTTGTACACGTTTCGTATGGAAATATATTTTTGGAATATATTTTTATTTCCCTTCATTGTAAAAATTAAACTGAAATAAAATTCAAAATTTTTTACTCACTTTATATAAATGACAATTATTTTTTTCCCAGTATTTCAATTACTCTCTTCTACATTTTATTGAAATTCCTAAAAAATTATTTAAAAATTTTTGGATTTATAATATTGATTCTTTTCTGTAGTTTATTTGTCGTCGAATCTTTCATTTTCAGAATTGTCTTTTTCTTCGATTCCTGCTATTCCTGCACTCTCCCTGTATATATTTAAATATCTTGTTCAAATTTTCAATCATTAATAAAATATTTTTATTCATCCACTCAAGTTGAAATTCATTTTTTTAAACTTGTGGTGGATGACACTTGATATTAATACAGTTTTTTCAAATATTAATTCATTAATTAAATTTAATTAATTTTTAAATAGTTTTTGCAGTTTGTAATGAAAATCGAAATCAACGGGCAGTAGGCTCAGTCGGTAAAATGCGAGGATTTCGGTATTTTTTCACGTGAAGGTGAAGAATGCGAGTTCAATTCTTGCGAAAATCAATAATTTTTTTGATAATTATTTAATAAAAAGAAACTAAAATAAAATTTTTCTTTGTTGACTTTAGCTGGAATTGAATTAAAAAAACTTTTTTAAATTACTTGTTATATGTATAAATTTGGATTATAACACATCTATTTTTTAGGCTCAAATACATATGCGTTTTGCAATAGAAAATAATTTTCAAAATGATTAAAAACTCCTTTCTTTAATAACGAATACTTAAAACGATCGTTAATATTTTGAATCTTATATTACGTAAAAAATTAATAAAGTACGGGTTTTTAAACAAATTAAATTTTATTATAAAATTTTCTTGAAAACAGGAAACTATTGTTTTACATTTAAAATAATGTCCAAAAATTTTTACATACATAGTTCGTATACTGAAAATTTTTGAAGCATCATATACTTTTTTTTAAATTTTGGTTCAGATTATTTTTATAGGTTTGACACTATCTGTAATACAAAATGATTTATGCCGATTTTTCAAAATGTACTAGTTTAGACCTAGAGCAAACACATTTGGCGCGTAATTATTTCTTGAGTACTAGTTCCATTATGAAGGATTTTACAAAATTTTGAATAAACTGAACTCGAAATTTCAACATGATTGGTCAATATCATAAGTGCAGTTTTCTGTTATACCAATTTTAATTTAATGGAATTATTTTTAAAAAAATTAAAAATAATTGTAAATATGTTTGAAAACCATATTGTTTCTTGGTTTAGTTAATGAATTTGTATACGTACACATTTATTAAAATATTAAATACGTTTATTTATACGGTTGCTTTATAATTAAATTTCAAAAACCAAATGAAGATGAACGAATTAAACCAAATATTGTAATGTTACAAAAATCAGACGCTTCAATCTTCTTTATTACATTTATTTTACATAGTTGAATTATTAAAAATATTATTACATTAAATCATGGGCATAAAGACATGTGCAATATTATCGTATATCATAAATATACTTAATCTTTTTTCGGACTGTCTCTCAATAAATAAGAACTGAATCATCTGTCCGTGTATTCTAAAATGCAAATTAATCTTTTGCATATAAAATGAAAAATTTAATCTTTTCAGTAAAAATGCAAAAAAAAGGGAAGAAAAAACATACTTCTTTCTTCTCATCGTGATTGATTAAGTTTTCGTTCGTTTTGAGACAAACGATTTCTTTTCTTGATATCCGATTTTTGTGTGGAGCTTTGTAAGAAAAGCGAAAAGATTCCATCGCATTCTCTCATCTTGTTTCTTATTTCTTTAATTTCCTTCTCTAAATACAGTGATGAGCGGGCATTGTATTTCAAAATTTAATTTAACGTATCGAGTTTAATTCTTAAGCAAATCAATGTTTCGGCAATGTGAATTGTGAGGATGTAATGCATTTCGGTTGCTTTCTGAACTTAAATGTTTTAATTTTTAACTGGAGAGATTTTTATTAAAATACTATCTGACCTTTGGAGTTCATCTAGATGTTTGCTCAAATTTTGAATTATTTTATGCAGCTTACTCTCCTTAACTTCTTAAGGTATCTGTTTTTACATTTCAAATTTTTATATGTAGAAAACACGTAATACTTTTGGTTACATTGTTTTTTTCTTTTAAATATTCTATGCATCTCCGTAATGTTCTATGATTCCACTTATAATCTGAATTTAATTTAAAGCTGAAGGGTCATAGAAATTTTTAATCCTTTGCACTCGGAAAAGTAATCCGATGCGTAAATATTCACCTAATACAAAGATTTTTTTTTTATTGCTCTGAAAAAAAAATATACATAATTGCTTTAAGTCCAATTTCTTTGAAAAATTAATCTTCATCATTTTACCATTCTGTAAGCGGATTAAACAATCAAAATTGAAAAAAAGCTAAAATGATGCACCGTCCTGAATGGAGAGTGAGAGGCCATATCCGAGTGCAAAGGGTGAAATAATGGATTGTTTTTTTAAAAAATATCAACATTGCTTATTGGTGAAAATACATCTATACTTATAATAAAGCTCAATGTGTGTGTGTGTTGGCGCTCTACAGGCCAGACCATTCAACCTACAGCTACCAAATTTGGCACGTGAAACCTTGGAGGCCGGGAATGTGCACCTGGGGGTTACTTTTTCGAATTTTTAATTAAAATTTTATTTATTTAAAAATTAAGCGAAATTTTGGCGTGTTTCTGCTATAACTTCCGAAACTATTACCGCGCAAAAAAGATTTTTACATGAAGTTAAAGATCAAAAATTTATCTTTTAAGTGATACCAATGTTTTAACCTTAAAATTAAATTTCTATTTTTAATGTATTTTTAAATAAATATTTTAACTCTATTTTTCAACAATTTTTTTCGTACAAAATAAAAATAAAATTTAAGCTGCACGAGCACGTTTCGCATTCATGGGAAAAAATTAGATTTTTCCTAAGTGTTGCCATCACATTGATTAAAATTCCAATTAAAAATAAATTAAATCTTTTTGGAAATGAAATCTGTAAAAATATAATTTTCGGCACGTGTCTGTAGGAAATGAAATGAATATGAAATATTATTTTTATCTGCTAAAATGGTCTAAATGAAAAATGATTATATTTTATGTAACTTGATTCAATAAATGCTCTAATGAATAACGAATCTTTGATTTTACATAAAGCTTCTGCTGTGGAAATCACGATAGACAAAATGTTCTTGAAACACTAATATTTTAAATAAAAAGTTAGTTTCCAATCAACTAAATCAATCACTGATACTGACTGATTTTATGAAAATTTGAATATCACTATTCAATAAAAAAAAGGGATAATTTTAGATTTTCCATCGATCGTTTCAAAGAAAATACGCCAATCAGCGCGCAGGTTTCTCAAGATTAATTGGCCTAAGATTATGAAAATGTTGAGTTTTTCTAAATTTTTAACATTCAAAACTTCATAAATAAGTCTTAGTTGATCGTGGAAAATAGAAACTTTCATTCATTTATTTAAAATTTGGTGTGTCCAGAATATTTCTGAGAATATGATACCTTAATGCATTAAATTTAGACTTCATAATTTTTGAAATATATTTATAGGCCGGAACAAAATATTTTTATTGATTTCATTTCAATCCTTTTGAAAGCAAAACTAAAAACTGAATTTTATGCAAAATCTGAGAAATTTTTGTTGAATTATTGTTTGAGATATTGCATAAATTATAAAAAATGTTTTGTAGTTCACATAAGACTTAAATACCGAGCGATTCTATTTACAATACTTATATTCAATAATAATAATAATAAATAAATAAATAACAATAAAGATGATATATAAAATAAAAAGCTTGGTTTTATTAAAAAATATCTTTATATTAATTGCAATTTCATCATTTCCACTTTAAATTAAAGTTGAAGTTTTACCGGAAATGACAACAAATTAGAAAAATATATATAGTAAATTGAACGAAACGATCTAAACAACAGTATAAGTTTGGTATGATTATCAAAATTTGAAGATTAAAAATGTTTTGTTTGAGAATCTATTAAGAGACCAGTTATTTAAAATATTTAATTGAAAATTGTAATGCATCTATAGAAACAATAGAATTCCTTTTAGATTACTGCTGTTGAACGATGAAACAATTATAAATTATTGATACTACGATTTTTCTTAAGGAAAACAAATAGTTAAGACCCATAACGGTAAACTTGAAAGAATTTTATAACGAAAATAATTGAATCTTTCTGATTTCCTAAAAGATAAAATAAGATGTACCATAATCTTTTAAAGAGTGCCTAAAAAAATAACAGTGATAAAAGCATTTTCCTAAATTTTTAAAGATTTTACATTGATTTACATTCATATCTCAAACAATAGATATTTAGTTAAATACTTGTAATACTAAAAATACCTAATCAATAAATATCCTTGACGAATTCAATGATATGAATATTGTTTACAAAATGAAAGAAAGCTGCCATTCATATTCAGTGAAAAATATTGATTCAAATAGAAGTTCTCCGGACGATTTAATAGCATCTACAACTTATATATTTTCCCTATAAGATACTATCGTTCTATCAACAGTTTTTCAAGATATTTATTTCTGCTTTGTCCCTAACTGCAACTTTGAATATTTAAACCATTAATATAAAAGTTTTCTACTTTTTTTTATATATAAAAAAGACATAGTTTTGATACAGTTGACCAAGATTTGACTGTTGAAGCATATATTTTGAAAATTATATCCCCATTTTTATATCATTAATTATAAATTTTACTTGCTGCATTTCAGACGTTAAAAATGACTCTTTGGATCAAAATATAGGTCTTGTTTGGCCAGTTGAATAGTAAGACAAATTGTATCTAGAAATGTATTCTTAATGACATAGTTACAATATTTGGTAAAATTCTCAAAAAATGGAATTTTGGATAAAAATCTTTCATTTTAAGTGAAAATGCTTTTTTCTAGTGTACGAAGTAAATAAAGGTAAAGCAGAAATAAAAAAAAAGTTATAATTTGAAATTTTAACGAATCTCCATGTTTCAAATTCCCCAACCACAAAAAGTATATTTTTAAAAACATGTCTGTCTATTTGGGAATATAATAATTAAAAAAGGCTTTGAAACAGGTGGTTGAAATTTAATACCTGATGTTTACACTAAAGTTATAAATTTTTAGCGAATTTCGAATGAAATTCATACATGGGTAGTTTTGTCTGACAACAAGTGATCGCGATCATTACAAAACATAAAAAATAAATTCTGGAAAACAGTTTTAACATCCAATATATAAATCTGTGCATTCAAATACATACCGAAAGCAGATAGAGCATTACAATTTTAGATAAAGGAAATTTGGTATGTGGTGGTACTAAGTAATTGCATTTCTGCCTTATTGAGATCAGTGCGCAAAAATAAATGGTCAACTCTTTGAAGTATTCATTATAGAGACTGTAAAAGTACAGACCAATAACGGTATTAGGCGTGTGGAAGTACTAAATAATAAACTATCAATACTTTAAAGTATTCAATTAAAAATTTGTTGCAGCATTTGATATAGCATCTACTCTTTAGATATTTTAAACAGTGCCCTCTATTTTAACTTTCAAATTTTTATATTTTGTGGTTATCGTTTATTTGTACTCAGATATTCAGAATTCTTGTTAATGAATTCTGTTCAAAACTTGAGCAAAGGCAAATTCGGTAAAATGGCCAGACTACCCAGATTTCTTTTAATTAACTTAAGGACTTTTTGGAGCATTACTTTTACAGATATAATTACAAAGGCATGTTTTGAAATTCAAGGACATCTGAAGCGTGAATGTTCGTCAAAATCTGGAGTCCGAATTTTTTGGCGATTTAAATACTTTTTCTCTTTGTATATTGTGTATGAAAGAAAGTAAAAAAAATGCATAAAATATCTACCCGTTTCTCGAGATGATAATAAGAATACATCATCATTATTTCCCTCTTTTCGTTCAGCATCGAAAGAAAAAGAGGATTTGATCATATGGAAGAAAACACTATGAGCACTATTTGCATCTGTGATGAATATTAAAGACATTATTAAAGATAATTTTAAGAGTCTTATTTTCAAGAAATTCGAGAGCTTAAACATTTCTTTCCAGAATTTCAAGAGGAAAAGGACGATAGGAGAGGATAAGGAAACACTGAAGAGTCTTCTGCAGTTCTTATTTCGCTTTCTTAAGCTGCTTATATTTGTTCCGATGACTATTCTTATATTTCTCGTTTTCGTTTAATTCTCCACTTTTTAACAGTGAAGTAGACTTGCCTCTAAGGAAGAAGAAATGGGCTTGTATGAGACGCCGCATGTTGTTGGAGTCTGGCATTAGTTAAAACTGATTGGATTCATTTCTACTTATAATAAAGATTAATACGTAGACCGTTTGTTTGATCTAGAACTACAAAACTAGGCACATGTATACTTTAGTGGGAAAAAAATGTGCGAATCGGAGCGAGTTTTTTAAATTTGAATTTAAATTAATTAAAAAGTAAGTAAAATTTGGTGATTTTTCATGTAAAATTCCTAAAATATTATATTACAAAAATGATTTTTACATTTTAAATTTCAATATATATATATATATAGTAATAAAAATTACTGTATTTAAGCATCAAATAACCTCATTAAAAATTTAATTAAAAATGAATTTTCCAGAAACTACTGTAATATCAACTTTTTGATTAGACAAGGTATGATTTGGGGTTAATCCTTTACCTAAAATAAAAATAAAACTATCCTTGCATATTTGATCACTCAATAGATGTCGCTGGGACCCTACAATTGTTTTTTTTACCTTAAATGCGTTAGCTTGGAGGTGTTAAAAAGCGTAAATCACAATCGATAGCTTAAAATTTCTTTGCCTGCTGCTGGTATGTTATTTTCTTTTTGTTTGGTTTACTGGTTTGAGTGCTATTATGTGGTACTTTTGTTATTATTATTATTTTTGTTATTGTATTTGGCTTCACAGAAAAAATCCCTTTTTTTGAATCCCTGCCTGAGGGGGACCCTTGAAAAAGTCTTCAGGTTGGATTCTTTTTATTTATTTCGTTTAATTTTTATTTGGTTTTAATTTTATTTTCCTATTAACTTAGTTTTTATTACTTTTGTCTCAATTCATCTATGTTCACCCTCAAGACACTAACAAGAAGTAACCAAATAAAATTGTTTTGCATAAATAAGTATTTCAAATGAACAAAATTACACAATATCGTAATGCGGCAAATTTTAACGTATGACCAGGCATTAATATTTTATTTATTTCTATTTATTACTTCCATTTAAGTGCTTTTAAAGAAAATTTAGATACAAAAACGAGAATACTCAAGTTTTGTCTAATACTACTTTGCACTACAAAATTGTTAAAATGTTTTTATTCGTTTATTGGTTTTTCTTATTTTTCAATTTCTAGTTACTATATATAAAGTAAAATATCGAATGTTTTAGTGAAAAAGAGAGAAAGAAGAAATTTAAAAGGCATTAAATACCTTATTTTATTAAAGAAAATGAAATTGAATCTTTAGTCTTAAACTTAAACATGTTATTATATAAAATTGAAATCATTCGGTTACAATTTGTATATCTTGTACTGATATACTTTTTTTTTTAAATTCTTGCACAAAATCTTAATATGAGAGTTTCATTGGTTGAAGTTACTATTAATACTTTTCGGACCGAAATTGACAAGTTAAGTGCTCCTTAAATTCTTTTTTCAGTCCAGAGACAAATCCATCCTGTTTGTGTGAGTCGATACTACTTCCCAAAACATAGCACTGTTTACGGTTTTTTTTTTTTTCATTTTTCTTTTCATTTTTTTTTTTTGAAGAAAGAAAAAACCTCCCTCAGTTCGAAAGAAAAAAAGAATGGTAGAGAGTTCGACGATATCCAACATTTGCAGCAACTTTATACGCTTCGATACTCTTATTCAACTTTGAATAAATAAAAGTAATGGTTCAAGCTGTTTACTTTCGTTTCTCTTCACAGCAAAAAAAGAAAGAAAAAATACACTCGTGCACATGCGAATAAGAATGAGAACTGCAATCCTATTTTTTTAGTTTTAAATCTGGTATTGTTATTGAAGTTTGGTATTCTCCAAACAGAGAAGATATTATCTTACTTAAAAAAAGAAAAAAGGATTTCTATTTTATTCTTTTAAATTATAATTCTAGAAAATACAGGACAAATAAGAGAAAGATTGGCATTCTCTTTTTATTTTTATTTCAATATTTTCTTCCGGCATTTATTATCAGTTAAAAAAACTAATTACTATGTGAAAATAATTTCTAATGTAATAATAATCGAATGATGATTCATTTCTGTAAATTCTATTAAAAATAAAAATGGATATGCTTGTATATGGGTGTGTAATGGCGTTCTACAGGTCAGACCATTTGACCTCCAACTACCAAGTTTGGCACATTTATACCTTGAAGGGTGGGAATGCGCATCTCGGAGCGACTTTCTTTTAAAAATTAATTAGAATTTTAATCTAATTTCGTTGGACTTTGACGTATTCTCACCTTAATTTCTGAAATGATTATTGCACAAAACTGAATTTTACATCATTTCAAAATTTAAAAAAATTTAATAATTTCTTGGAAATATTTTTCCCATTTTTATCAACAGATTAATTATATTGTTGTCCTAAAATTCACAGTGTTTTAAATGTTCATCAGATATTTATTTGCATAATGTTCTTACATTGTTTAAAGCTCAAAAGGCTGGATCGAATTCAATTTCCGTATTTTACATGAGTCAATAGAAAAGTGAAGTTACAATGCTATAAAAGTCAGAAAAAAGATGAATGGCATATCTATATTTTTAATAGCACTACGGTATCGTGGGATGGGTATTCATTAGAGACGCTCATGTACGCAATAAACAGAATACGTGTAATACTATCAAAATAGCACGTCTTAAATTTTAAGCAATTTGGCAGAGTCATGGATTTGAAGTGATGTCCAAGTAATTGAATTTAATTAAAAGGGAATTAACTTTTCTTTCATTTCATTATCGGTACTTTTTTGGTAGTGAGAAGTGAATGATTAACACAGAAAATCGTTTTTCAGTTATCGATTATTCATTTTGACAAAATATTTTATGACAAATTTAGAAAATATATAAGTAATTACGGGGAGTAAGTTATTTGTCAAGTGAAATTCTGGCTATAAAAAATTAAATATCCCGGAAAAAATAACTTTTTTTTTAATTCAATGGCAGCAAAAGATGACAGAAAACATATTTTAGAAAGGAGAATCATGTTCTGATGCATTATTGAGATGAATAGTAATTATCAGTAATAGATGAAATATTTAATATCACTTATCTCAATTTTTTTTTTCTTTTAATCAGATTTTTTTTACAAGCAAAGCTATAGTTATAAAAATGTGACAACTTAACAATCTATCTATACTTATAATAAAGCTCAATGTGTGTGTGTGTTGGAGTTCTACGGGCCAGACCATTCAACCTACAACTACCAAATTTGGCAAGTGAAATCTTGGAGGCCGGGAATGTGCACCTAGGGGTTAATTTTTCGAATTTTTAATTAAAATTTTATTTATTTAAAAATTAAGCGAAATTTTGGCGTGTTTCTGCTATAACTTCCGAAACTATTACCGCACAAAAAAGATTTTTACATGAAGTTAAAGATCAAAAATTTATCTTTTAAATGATACCAATGTTTTCACCTTAAAATTAAATTTCTATTTTTAATGTATTTTTAAATAAATATTTTAACTATGTTTTTCAATAAATTTTTTCGTAAAAAATAAAAATTAAAATTAAGCACGTTTCGCATTCATGGGAAAAAATTAGCTTTTTTCAAAGTGTTGCCATCACATTGATTAAAGCTTTAATTAAAAATAAATTAAATCTGTTTGGAAATGAAATCTGCAAAAATATAATTTTCGGCAGAAATTATAATTTGTAGGAAATGAAACAAATATGAAATATTATTTTTTCTAAAAAATAAATTCAAGAAAAATTATTTTATGATCTTTTACACTCTCTATACAGGGTGTTTATTTAGTCCCGGACCCATTTTGATGTTTAATGACTCATAAAATAATGAAGATATAAACAAACTTATGGCATTTATTGATGGAATAACTCATATATTTTCCTTTTCAGGTTTGAATATTTTTACTTTTGTAAATATCGTCTGCGCGTGTTTTTAATTTCAGATATTTTCATTTTCCAGTCTAAATATCTGTACTTTTCTAAATATCGTCTGCTTATTAATTGCATTTTTCTCTCTTTTGTTTTTGGCAACTATTGAAATGTTATGTTTACTTTTGATGTGTTTGTTCTATGTAGTATTTTTGTATGTGATGTTTTATTCGAGCGGATATTAAGGAGAATGCATACACCACAAGAGAAAGCACAGATTTTATGGTGGTTCATAGAAACGAAATCGATAGTGCAAGCACAGAGAAATTTCAGAATTTACCAAAAAGATCCTCCATCCAAAAACAGCATCTTGCGGTGGAAAAAGAATTTTCTAGAAATTGGAAGTATCGCAGATAAGAAACGTTCCGGACGTCCTTGCACAAGTGATTTTGATGTTGAGCATGTCAGAGAGACATTTTTACACAATCCTAGAATACCTGTGAGATCAGCGGCAACAGAATTGGATATGCCAATTTCGACGGTGTTCAAGGTTATTAAGAAAAAATTAAGACTGAATGCATACAAAGTTCAAATTGTTCAAGTTTTGGATCCGAACGATAGGTCTAGGAGGATGGCCTTTGCAACAGATATGCTAAGGAGGATAGAAGATGATGCTAATTTTCTGAAGCGCATAATGTTCTCCGATGAAGCATCCTTTCATGTTTCTGGCATTGTTAATCACCATAATGTGCGCATATGGGAATCTGAAAACCCCCATGAATACCGTGAGGCACAAGCGGATTCCCCAAAGGTTAATGTGTGGTGCGGACTAATGCACGACCGAGTCATTGGGCCTTTCTTTTTTACAGAAAAGACGGTCTCATCAGTCGTATACTTAGACATGTTGAAAAACTTCGTATTTCCACAACTTTAGAAGAGCTTCAGCCACATGTCTTTTTGCAACAAGATGGTGCGCTACCTCATTGGGGTACCATCGTTCGTACTTCTTTGAATGGCCATTTTCCAGGAAGATGGATTGGGTGAGGAGGTCCAATTCCTTGGCCACCCAGATCACTTGACATAACGCCGCTGAACTTTTTCCTTTGGGGGTTTGTAAAAGCGAACGTTTTCAGGAGGTGAGTGTCGAACATTGATGACCTAAAAGCCA
>JAPMOR010052369.1:12623-51327 GCA_026543865.1 Argiope aurantia | reverse complement strand
AACCAAATAATTTATTCAAACTCATGAATATAACTAAAGAAATATACCCAAGTTCTGATGCTTAAAATAAGTTGCATTTCTATCACATTTTTAAATACTGTCACTTATATATAACAAAATTTTCATTTTATTCACATTTTAAAGCATTTCGCACTATAAAGCATTTATATAGATAATTTTGAACCAACACTTAGCTAAGTATAAGATATTTATATCTTCTCAAACGATGAATGTAATAATAATATCCAGACGTTTCTATAAAGAAAACATTTCAGGTTTAAGAATATTTAACAAAAGAATATTCTTTTTTTCCGTAAAAATTGATTTTAAAAATACGTTTTAAATTTTTATTGAAGAGGGCGATAGTTTACAGTATGATATTTCAACTGTATCACAATATAGAAAAGTTTTAAATGATTCGTTACAGTTACAATACAGTTATTATTAACATCCTCGGCCACGTAGAAAAAGCTTCCTATAGTTTTGTTTATCTGATTCCAAATCTTTGAACCTGACATGAACATTTGAGTGCATATTTTATATTCTTCATTCGAGTATTGTGATGAATTAATGTGGTAAGCGGCGAGATGTACGGATTTGACACTGTTGCAGTTCATTATTACATCTACGGAACTTGACAACCATATTAATTACCTTATAACCTCGCTCTCACTGCAGTCAGCCTCCCATAATCCTGAATTTTGAGACGAACACATTGTGGTTCACGATATCCCTTCACCATAGTGATGTTTCCATGACAACAGAGGATCAGCTTGAACCAATTTGCATTGTTGCATATCATACATGGAAGTCAAATCATGATCGAACCATAACCAATGTCAATCAGATAGTAGGATTATCTCTTCAGTGCTATGTTGCAAATATGGTATTGTTATTAATCAATGATGTTGTTAACAAGCTAATTGATCTGTAGCTCATTTCTAATGGAATCAGTAGAGTACGATGGTTTAGTGGTATACCCGCTTTCCATTGCTTCCTGTAGTCTTTATCAAATTCCAATACTCCTCGTTTTGACTGGAAATATAAAGATATGCTTGTAGTCTTTTAGAGTGAATATTTTGATTAAGTGTTCCACAGAGTCCTTACTGTGAACGTTGAGATACATTAACTCAAAACATGATTGCATTTAAGTAAATGAAATGACACATTAAATACTTACTTACTCAAAATTCTTTTTCCTTTCAACCACTTCTGCTGCTTCATTTTGGGGTGAATATATTCAGTCTCTTATGACGCACGATTTCCCTGAACCAGAGGAAAGGTTTTGTGGTAAGAGAGGATTAGTTTTCTCTCATTATAAACATTGTAATATGTCACATATTAAAATGAAGCCATAACCAATATCAATCAAATGGGCGAATTATCTCTTCAATGGTATGCCGAAAATTTTATATTGTTATTAAAAATAGTACTATGAATCTGGTAAATGATTTGTAACTCATATAAAATATGATGTAAACACTCATTAAGGTATCTCTTTTACACAGATCCTAGTGATATTTTTATTAAATTGCAAACTTATTCACCGGGTTGAAAATCCGAATTTAGTTATTGTAATTTAGGGGGTTGTTATTTAGTTATTGTTATTTGGTGTTCTACCGAATCATTACAATAACTGTCGAAATGCATGAACCGAACACTATTGCAGTTTTATTTCTCACTCATGGAACTAGTCTGGCATATTGTTCTGCTTCCCAAATGTCCGCGAAAAGTCTTTGAAACATGTTTGGACATATTAGATTATGGGTCATGAAATATCTTTATCAGAAGACTGGTTTTGCTACAAGACAGAATTTGCTTATGCAAATTCAGAATTGATGTATTTCACATATGAGAGTTAGGCCCATGATGGAATCACAAGGCATGTCACACACATGGTTGAATTATTTCGTCAATGATGGGCGGCTAATTTCGTATTGTTTCGTTAATAGTGCTTACAAATTAGTTAAATGATCTGTGGCTCATTCTGGAGAGAATCAACTTTTTCCATAGATAATGCCAAATCAATACTTTCTGCGGATTAATTTTATGTTGAAATGCTATAATTAATAAATATTATTAAAGCATTATCCAGAATCTGATGTATAGCAGGAATATTTTTCTTTACTTTCAAAATATATTGAAATATTCACAAAATTATGTGATTAACCTTATGTTTAAACATTTTTTATATCTTTTAGATCTATATTTAGAATATTTATTACGTATACCTTTAATTTATAAATAAAAATACCATTGTTTATTAAACTAGTCGATTTTTTCACTTTTATTCACTGTTTCAAGGACTTTCTTTTTCTATTTAAATTAGCATTCCTTTAATTACTTCCATTTCTTTTTGAGTGTAATAAAAATATAATAGCTTTATTGAAATTCAAAACATTAGTGAATCTACATATACAATGATGAAATTGTATTCGCATGTCTGATTTAAAATCTGCTTTTTTTCCCCATTTTTGATGAAATTTACCGCATGCACATCTCTAAATAAGACAGTGGTCACGGTCAAATTTTTTAAATCTAGAAATATATTTTTAAATTTATTTTAGCTTGCAAGGTTTTATCGTTAAAGGGTAACTATAATGTAAAATTTCTACGATTTCTCTTAACTAAGAGCACGGCGTTTGTAGGAATTTAACGAAAGGGAAGATGCTTAGTTGAACAGGAAACAAATTGTCAAATTTATGATCCGCAGTTAAATCTGGTCAGTTTCAGGAGTTTTATACTTTAAATTTTCTACAATGTGTAATTAAGTATTCAAAACCCTAATCTTATATTTTGAATATGATATTACAGCATCAATGTTAAACAGAAGGGAAAGTTTAGTTTAGGTAAGTTATATCAATGTCCCGTTTTATAACAAAACTAGGGCTATTTTGGGATGGACCTCATAATTTTGAACTGCTGTCAGATGAAGAGACGATATCTGCGATTGCACCCCCAATCCAAACTTCCACACCACAACAGCATAGGACGTTTGACCCAGATGAATTTAATATACACCAGACACTATGGTTCTTCGGTGGAATCGGGTTTCGAACTTGCAATCTTCCAGTTATGAAGCCGAAATCTTGCCATCACGCCACCTAATCCCAAAATGAGGATAAAAAATTATGATCCTCAGCCCTTAAATACTAAGTTAAACGTTTTACTTATGAAATAAAAGTTTAAAATAAAATTTTTGACTACACATTTTTAAAAAATATGATTTTGAAGTAGTGTGATAAGATATATAATAAGCAGTAAAAGAATAATAGCTCATTTTGTTAAAATTTTAAAGATTACAAAATATGAGAAAATATATATAAAGCATTTAAAATATACAACAATTACAAAAGGTCAACAAACTGTATTTCAATCCCAAAGTATATTTTAAAAAATAATTAAAATATTCCTTAAAATTTGAAGTAATTATTTTAATTTGACAGCTTTGTATGATTCTAAAAATACATGAAAGACATTTCTGGAAGTGCTTCAAAAATATCAAAAGATTTTACTTTAATCATACTTATCAAAAGACTTTAAAATATTCAAAAGAGTTCTTAGTATTTCTCTAATAAGGATTGTCTAATGTGTATTCAATATGTTTCTTCTTTTTTTTTAATATTTAGTCTCATTTTTTAGTTTGTAAGTTAAGTAAAAAAAATGAATTGAAATTAGTGTATAAACTTGGAAAGCAGTAAAAAAAGTCTTAAAAGCTTCTAAATGAAATTTTAAAGATTATTGACTGTTTTAAGGAATTGACAAAATAAAACATTTAATTACATTTGTATATTCAAATATTGATAACTTTAACAAGGTAATCCTCATAATGTTTGGATTAATATTTCACGTATGGAAAAAGATGTAAAAATAAATTTCAAAATATCTATTTCAATAATTTTTCCTTCCATGAATGCGATTATAAATCTTAAAATTATATTTCTTGAAAAATTAAATTAGCCATTTATTCGACTTGGGAAGCATAAGATGGGATTAAATGTTAGATTCAAAATGAAATACCTATTCTTAAATTATTCGTAATGAATTTCTAAAAGAATATATATAGTAATAGTTTAAATTTACCGTCTGAATCTAATCTGGATATAAACCTTCTGCCAACCAACCGCAAACGCTTCCATAAAAATATTTTGATTGAAAGATAAAATTTTGGAACTAACGATGTAATAAAATTTGTGAGAGCTATATCAGGTAACTAGGCTTCATCAGCTTAGAAATATTTAATAATTTTATAGAAAATTCTGTGTTTATTATTAAGTTAATTCTTTTAACTCTGTTTCTTGAAAATATAATTTCACGAAATGGTCTTTCTGGAATTCTTCAAGTGAATAAACTAATTTATGAAAGACCTAATTTATGCTAAACGATGTTAACTGTTATAGAGGATATTCAACTCTATTGCCGGGTTTACGCTTGGCCAGATATAAGACCACCAGTAGTCTGGGCATGCGTAGAAGGACTGGAAAATGCTGTTCGGACGTTAGCAAGTTATTGTCCAGACGGGACAACAACATGTCGCTAAATTGTATTTTTTTTTTCTTACTGTGCATGCATTGATAGAATTTGGCGAGTTTTTTTAGCATAAAAAAATTGATCACTTATCGTAAATTAATTCCGACATTTTTTGCTCTTCTCAACCTCTTTCCGATGCGAGTTTTTTTTTTTTTCATTTTATTTGCAATTGTTTTCTATAGTTTTCCAAATTTAGGTATGTTGACATTTTTTTTTTATTTCACTATGTTTTTTTTTTTGGTAAATATCCATCATTTTAATACGATACGCATTGAAAAATTCAGGGACGCCAAAACGGCAATTTATAGCCAAGATGGAATGCCTGAATCTATTTTATGAAATTGTAGCAAACATAAATCAGTCCCTTTCTGCGCATGCGCTGCCTACTGGCCAGGCACAAAGGAAAATCATTCAGATAGTTTTCAAAATAGATACGTTTGAAACGATCAAGCATTTTGTGCTATAAAGTCTCGTTAAGGATTAACCCTTAACTGGGGAGGTGAAATTTTTGGATTTAACTGGGGAGGTGTGGTCTATGAGACCGCATTACATTTACACACAAATTAAATTTTCTAATGAATGTATCAGTATGAAAAACTCCCAATATATTTTACAGATATTTTTCTTGATATATAGATATGTTTTGGAAATTTTTCAAAATATATTATCAATGAAAAAAGTAAATACTTTACTTTACTTTACTTTTTACTTTATACAGTATACCTTACTTTATACAGTATTTTTTTTACAGTATATGAAGGCATATAGAAGACAATATAATGTAAAATTCAATAATTATATGAAAAATAAAAAATAAAAATTGACAATGGGTAAAATTGGCCTTTTTTTATGGGCTTGTGTGACTTTCATAGCACGGTTTTGTAGGGCATTTTAAACATACAGGTTAAGAACTAGCATAAAATTCAGTCTATAAATTCCGTATATATATCACTTGGTATATTAATATATTTTATAAATTTTTCAAAATACATTATCACTAGAAAAATCAATTATGTTTGAATATCAATATCTATAAAAGCCGGTTTAGAGAAATTAATAAAATCCTAATCCAAAGAAGAAGCGAGTGACATTATTATGAAAAAGAAGTTGCAAATTTATTTTAATTAGCATATATAGATAATTCCGTTAATAGATATAATTTGAAGCCAATTCAATATATTTAGTTTCTTGAATTTTTAAATAGTTTAAAAGACATAATGTTGTCTTGGGTTCTGAACATATAATGTAAGCGAACATTCTTATCGAGCTAATGAAGATAAATAATAATATCGAAAAAGAAACTTGACATAAATTTATATCTTATAAATATTAGCTCTTTTTCTAATTTTTTGGCTATATATTCTTATTTCCGATCTCAGCATTTCTGATACCAGTAAATAAGGCGGAGTGCAGGTCTTGACGACTTAAAGGGTCAACCATTTCGCCTAAAAATACTTTAATAAAAAAGAAATTAAATTTTTTATAACATTATTTTATTTGCTATGCAAATGTTTTCTGATTTTTGCAATATTTCGAAAAAAGCATCAATACAATTTTCAACAACAAATTTCAGTATTGCAAAAACATTCAAAACATTTTATTTCACTAAATATTTTAATTTTTTTATTTTTCTAATATTTTTGTAAACTAAATGCAAATGTTTCTATTCAATATTTGTATACTTTGAAGATATTCATTTTATAATATAAAATGGATTTTAATTAAATTAAAATTCAGCGCAAATAATGAAAGCGAATTTTCAGCATTTTTTTAAATGATGAAAAGTTTATTTTGAGATCAAAACAGGAAAATTCACTGCTATTAAAATCAGACAGCATTTGTAGATACTAGAAAAGGCGAAGAGAGAAGGGGAAAAATAGATTTCTGCCAAAAACAACAGTGAAGGAAGGGATACGAAAAAAATAAAATAAAAATCAACAAAACATTCTTTACTTATCATGATGATTCTAGAATCAATTAAAAGAAAAATTAAAGGAGACGGACGAGAGATAGATAGACAATTCTTGAAATAAGGGAAAAAAGGTTTTTCAGCTTTTATTTTTCATTTGAAGGACTCTTTGATGTTGTAACAAATCTGTAATGTTGCTTCCCAGGACGGTTAGTTCAATTACTGGAAACACCGTTTTACGATCAGCTCTGCTGGATGCTGATCGGATCCCGAATAAGTAATCTCAAGGCTTGGCGACAAACTTGGCAAACGTTTGTTGATTTGGAGATGAATTTGACGAAATTGACAGCAAAATAGATAATGATTGAAACTTCCAGAGTTTTAGAAATTCAGCCAATAAGAACCGATATATGCCTGATTGTTCCAGAACCTTCTCCGCCTACCTCCGGAAACTATAAAAGGCCGGCATTCTCAAGCCGAAGACAGACGTGAATTGAATCGTGGAAAGAGACAATGGAGAATAGTTGGATCAGTCTAGCCAAGAATAAGCGCTATATGAAACAATCGATTGCTGAATTGAGCTGTGTGCCGAGTCCTGGTGTTTATTTTAGAAGCGGTATCAAATCGTTTGAGGAGTAACCAGTCTTATAGTAGTGAGTTGGCAGTTGGATGTAGTTAAAGCGAGGAGACAGTGGAGAATTGCAGGCGTGTGGAGAGATCGTAGAGAGTAGCTATGAAGATTCCCTCCTCCTGCTGAGTTCTGTCTGGCCGTTTTGTGAGCTGATTTTTTAATTATTATTATTACTGATTATTACCTGGGGCCATACTGTTTGTTGTGTTATTGTATGTTCATCTGTGTATTCGTTTCTTCGTGTTAATAAAGTCGTCGTTCGCTATTGAGGCCTGCTGATTGTGTTTCTTCATCGTCCAAAAAATCCGAAAGAACTCTGCGTTCCTTAACAGTATATTGTCACGTAATTACTTTAGTATAGAACTTAATGACACACAAAAGGTAGAGCTAAACCAATATATTAACTGAACTCAGAACTGAGAATACAGTAACTGACAAATCTTCTGCTTTTATATAAGCAGAGAAAGTTCCAGAATACTCTTCTGGAGAGAGTAAGAAAAGTCCAGAACACTTGTCTGGTAAAATAAAGAAATGTCCAGTATCTTCTGGAACATGAAATAAAGAAAAACATAAAATCAAGGAATTAAGTATTTACATATACCATTAATCTCAGTGTCTCTAGCGGGATTCGAACCCAGGTGTCTTGATCACAAGACCAGTGCCATGACCATTCGGCCATGGAGATTCGACAGTCTTTCTTCAATGCGGCATTGCTCCCTCCTTAGAAGAACAGCGTCTCGATGTTATGACATTTCATTGTGTGGTTCTAGCTCTCGATCGAGTCACAGGGCCAGTATAAGTTGTCGCGTCTTCACTGTGAGTAGTCTCGTGAGAAATGTCTCTTTCCGGAACCTCCATTATTTTATAAGGATGTTGGTCGTCTTGTTCTTCTCGGCCATGGTATGGTTTCATGCTTAAAACGTGGACAACTTCTTTCGGTTTCCGCCTTCTAGAATTAGGATCGAAATCGGCTACTTCATAGGTGACGTCGGACAACCACCTCAAGACTTGATAAGGGCCGAAGTACCTCTTGAGTAGCTTCTCAGAAAGCCCCTTTTTACGAACTGGAATAAAATTCCACACCAAATCCCCTGGTTTGTATGCCACCATCCGATGTTTGGAGTCATAATGCCGGCGTCAGATTTTGGAAATCGTCCTAGCAGGTCGATTTCGAAGCGATGGAAAGGAGCGGCAGCTGGTGGAGTAGGCACGAGATGACCTGGTGGCTTCTGAGGAATAGATTTTCTCCTTTGACATTCTCAGCAGTGCATCACATATCTTCGAACATTTCTGTACAAACCTGGCCAATGGAATCGCTTTCTTATTCTATCATAAGTCCTGGCGAATCCTAGATGTCCGGCGATAGGGTCATCATGGAGAAATTCTAGAATACTGAGCAGTAAATGCTTCGGGATCACTGGTAGAAATTTCTTTCCGGACGGATCAAAATTCTTCTTGTAGAGGACTCCTTCAAAGTTTCCCAGCCGGCTTGCTTCGGTACTTTGTTGGTCTCGTATTATTCTTGCCAATTCTGGATCTTTGTTCTTCTGAGAGATTAGTGAATAAAGTGGCCCCAATGGAGTCTACAGACCATGAAGCATCGACTTTAAATGGGTTTCTGGACAGACTATCAGCATCTTTGTGTTTCCTTCCACTTTTGTACACCACTGATACGTCGTATTCCTGGAGTCGCAGCTCCCATCTAGCGAGTCTTCCAGAGGGATCCTTCAGTCCTATCAGCCAACACAGGGAATGATGGTCGGTGACGATCTTGAAAGCCTTTCCAAAGAGATATGGCCGAAACTTAGTTATAGCCCATATGGCCGCAAGACATTCTCTTTCAGTTGTGGAATAGTTTTTCTCAGCCTTCGTCAGAGTCTGAGAGGCATAAGCTATTACATTTTCCTTCCCATCTTGTATTTGGACTAATACTGCACCAATTCCGTATCCACTCGCGTCGGTGTGAATTTCCGTTGGTGCAGTTTCGTCATAATGGCCTAAGACAGGATCGAATGTAAGATCTTTCTTCAAGGTATTAAAAGCTTCCACTTGTTCAGGTCCCCAACAGAATTTTGTCTCCCCCTTCAGTAACAACTGTAGAGGTTCGGCATTATGGCAAAAATCCTTGATAAATCGGCGATAGTAAGAGCAACGTCCCAGAAAGCTTCTGATGTCATGGATATTCCTAGGAACGGGAAAGTCACTCACGGCCTTTATTTTTTATGGGTCCTGTCGTACGCCATCACTGGATACTAAGTGTCCCAAGATCTTTATCTCTTGTGCTCCAAAGCGACATTTTTTCGGATTAAGGATAAGGCCGGCGTTCTGTATACACTTAAGGACGGTATTCAACCTCTGAAGATGTTCATCGAATGTTTCTGAGAACACCACAATGTCATCTAAATAGCAAAGGCACATTGTCCATTTTAAATGTCGCAGAAGATTATCCATCATCCTTTCAAAAGTTGCAGAAGCATTGCATTAGCCAAATGGCATCACTTTAAACTCGTATAGTTCCTCAGGTATAATAAAAGCCGTTTTCTCACGATCGGCTTCATCGACTTCTATTTGCCAGTAACTGGAGTAGAGATCCATAGACGAAAAATATTTTGCCCCCTTCAGGCAATCCAAGTTGGCGTCAATACGTGGCAATGGATACAAGTCTTTATTGGTAATTTTGTTGAGTCGGCGATAATCAACACAAAAACGCCAGCTTCCATCTTTTTTCCTGACCAAGACAACTGGAGATGACCATGGAAATTCTGATGGTTGAATGATGTTTTTCTCTAACATTTTGGTTACCTCCTCACTGATAATGCGGCGTTTGGATGGGGACACTCTGTAAGCTTTCTGACTAATAGGTAACTGGTCGCCTGTGTTTATTCGGTGTTTAACTTTGAGTTGATTTCCGTTCTTGAACGTCCTTTCTTGATCGAAAATTTCTGAAAATCTCTGGAGTAGATGAAACATCCTTTCTTTTTGGTCGGTGCTCATATCCGGAGCTATCATCGTGGTATAATCGATGACACCCAACCTTGCTTTTGAAATGGTCGTGGAATAAGGCGATCCCTCATCTATGGTATTTACGCAGTCTCCGTGTAAAGGTTCGGCATACCCGATGCACATGCCTTTAGGGATGATCTGAGGCTCTCCTTGTCAATTGGCAACGCATAGTTCGGCTTTTCCATTAAGGAGAGTAACTATAGTAGACGGAATAGCAATTTCCTTGTTCAAGAGGAGCATCCTATTTCCCTCTACTATTACGTCGATAGCTCGAAGGTTCTTACGGCCTAAGACAGTAATCTTTCTGATAGAACGAGCAGATACTGTATAGTCTTCTATCGTGAATAAACGGCTGGAGTCTGGAGTTTGAGATTCTCGAAGGACGTCTTGAAACAAGAGCTCTGAACGGCCACAATCTATAACAGCTTGAGAAGCGCCCAAAAAGTCCCAACCAAGGATGATATCGTGACTGCATTGCGGCAAAACAATAAATTCAAAAGCTTGAGGTCGGCCATTGAATTCGAGACGAAGCGTACATTTTCCCACTGGTCTCACGTAATTTCCATAGGCGACTTTTAAAAGAATATTGTTAGTTGTGGGAAACATAACTTTCTTCAGTAGGTGACGATACTTCCCCGAGATTACAGAAAATGAGGCTCCAGAGTCCACAACGGCAGGTACTGGCTTATTGTCGACGATTACTTCTATGTTGTTTCCGGTCATCTTTGCGGCACAATGTTGCGGCATCGGAGGATTTTTGTCACTAGCGGCCTCACTCCCAAGGAAGGTCGCACCGCTTAGTTTTCCTCATTTCTGCGGCTAGGAGATTGACTGGATCTTCTATATGGAGACGGAGATCTATAGCGGCGTGTCGGCGATCGTCCTCGTGATGGGCTGGGCGACAAACCTCGGGCTACTGGTCGGCTGTATTCGTCGGCATAGTGTCCCTCATTTGACTGTGGACGGCCGAAATCTCTCCTAATAGCCCGATATGCCTCAAAAATAGCTTTGCGATCTCTCCAATATCGAACTACATGGCCAGGGCGGCCACAATGGAAACAGACGGGTCTTCTTTCAGGGGTGCGCCAGACATCCGTCTTCCTCTGTGGTTACTGTGCTACGTGCATAGGTCGTCTGGCAACGCCTGCATAGGTAGGTTGGCGTCTTGGTTTGACCTATGTCCACTCTGGTGTTGTCTGTGACAAAGGAGCCAAAGCATTTTCCACTTCCTCTCGAACAATGGCTTCAATGCCTTTGTCCTGGACTTCGGCATCGGCTACTGGAGACATAAGGCGCTGGACCTCCTCCCGCACAATTTGACGTATTATTGATGCCAGATCCAGTTTTTCGTCAATTGCAGCCATTGGTACGACATTTGGGAGCCTTTCAAATTTCCTACCACGGATTTTCTTTTGCTGCATTTCTTCGATTTTTCTACACCATTTTATAAAGTCCTCTGTAGTGGTTATTTCTTTCGTCAGAAGTGCCTGGTAAACTTCTTCGGCGACTCCTTTCATCAGATGAGACACTTTCTCTTCTTCCGACATACCTGGTTTGACTTGATGGCAAAATCCCAACATGCTTTGGATGTATGATTGCGTGTTTTCGCCAGGTTTTTGAGCTCTATACTTGAGCTCATCTTCTGCTTTCTTTACATAGTGCTGTGTTTCTCCAAATGCTTCTTTTAACATTGATTTAAAAACATTCAAGGAAGTCAATTTTTCCTCATTATTTTCGAACCATTGCTTCACTGTGCCGTCCAGAAAAAAGAACACATTTTCGAGACAAGTCATATCATCCCATCTGTTGAATTTTGATAATGTGTCGTATTCCTTCAGCCATTTGTTTGGGTCTTGTCCTACGTCTCCTTTAAATACAGAGGGATTCCTGTATTGTTGCTGTGCTGATGTCAGGATGATCGGTTTTGTCTCTGGTTCCATAGGCATTTCCTTGTCTTTCTGGATGGTGGATTGTAAAGTCCAAATTCTGGTTCAAGGCCTTTAAGACGATCGCCTCTTCGTAATTGCGTTTCCACGCTGACTGGAATCGTACCCGTCGGCTCCAACAAAGAATGCCACGTAGTTACTTTAGTATAGAACTTAATGACACACAAGATTTAGAGCTAAACCAATTTATTAACTGAACTCAGAACTGAGAATACAGTAACTGACAAATCTTCTGCTTTTATATGAGAAAGTTCCAGAATACTCTTCTGGAGACAGTAAGAAAAGTCCAGAACACTTGTCTGGTAAACTAAAGAAATGTCCAGTATCTTCTGGAACATGAAATAAAGGAAAACATAAAATCAAGGAATTAAGTATTTACATATACCATTAATCTCAGTGTCTCTAGCGGGATTCGAACCCAGGTGTCTTGATCACAAGACCAGTGCCATGACCATTCGGCCATGGAGATTCGACAGTCTTTCTTCAATGCGGCAATATAGCTACAATTTTTCCTAGAATTGTCGCATGTAAATCGGAGAGCAGTTTGTTTATCATGTGAATTTTGAGAGAAGAGTTTAAAGGTTAATTGGACATTATTATATCTTTGGTTCTAATTTATTATAAGGAAAATACTAATTCTTTGGAAGATATTTTTTGTCATCTTTTAACGTGTCTTCGAGATTATCAATGATTTTACAGCTGTGGTAAGTTAACTCTAAAATTAATTTATTTTGCAAAGTTAAGGAATGACGATTTACTTAAAAATACCAGGGAAAATTTTTGAATATTGATGGTGCCACATATGTAAACCAAAATGTAATTCATAATAGCTGCCTTTGGCGATCAGTTTCTTTCGCTTTTTCATTAACTTTTTACGATGTTAAATGATTTTTGGGATGCATTTTTTTCAAGTATTCCCTCATGTTATTAGATACAATTGTAAAGCATAAATCCACTTGAACTACTTTACTGTAATTAAAAAAAATTACAAAATGAAAGCGGAAATGGAAATCTGACTATCTAGTTAATTATTGGCAAAAACATACATTTGAATGTTTTGTTGGCTGAGTTACAATTTCATCATATCATAAAAAATAAATTTAAAATAATTGTAAAAAAAAATATTTATAATATTAAGAAGAAATGATATCACTAAAAAGGAATTAATGAATGTTACATCATTAAAAAATAATTTTTTGAGTCTGAATATAATCCAGAAACTGTTTTTGCAAGATAATTAATTTCGAATACATGAACATGAACATCAATTTCCATAGACACTTTTAATGTCTACCCATATGGCGAAAGTGAAGTCTGTTTTTAAGATCGACTATTTGTTTTTGAGATTGACTTTATCGATAGTCTCTTTGAGGCATATTTATTGATTTCTTTAATATTTTCATTGTTTTGACTAAATGCACTTTTTTGATGACCTGGTGAACTAACTCCAGAACATTTCTAATGATATTTTATAATCCAATTAATCAGCTACACGTTGAGTAGAATTCAATGCAGCTGCAAATGTTCAATGAAAAGTTTGAAATGCGTATGATGAGTTGTTTACATTTTACTGTTGCCATTCGACAGTAAGTAATAAAAAGCGATTTCAAGCCACTGACATTAGCTTTTGTTATACATAGATTTTCACATCATGTTCCATATTTCGTCATCATGAAAACTTTGAGATCGATATGTTTTGTGTAGATCGTATTCTTTCCGAATTTATTATAATATATTACAGCACTCAGAAAGCTCATGAGGACTGCGGTGACCTAGTGGTATGATGTCGACTTCGGAACTAGAGGGCTGCAGATTCAAGACCCGATTTCACCTAAGAATTGTAGTGTAAGCGGGATGCTGCATGCTAAATCCATGGTGGTAAATCGCCCTCCCACTGGTGTGGTGTGGAAGTTTGGAGAGGTGGGTGTAAGCTCAGGTGTCGTCCTCCTCGTCTAATCATGGTTCAAAATTACGAAGTCCGTCCCTAAATAATAATATCGTTGCCTTATAATGGGACTTTAATGAAAATAAACCAAAAACCCACCATTTGTAGTTTACGATAATGAATTTTTAATAGATTCTAGTTGACCCGGCAAAGGTTGTTCTGCCATACAAATTATTTCTAGTGAATATTTTGGTTATTAATTAAAAAATAACGAATGTATTGTAAGTGTATGGGGATTAAATCTATTGGACAGAAAGAGGAATGGAGCGCTGTAGACAATGATCACCGATTTAAAAAAAACACACCAACCATTCATTTTATCAATACAATGTATTTCATTAACGTAACAAACACGTACATTGTTTGATCTCTCAAAAATTAAACGTAAAATGAAAAAAGTAATATATTTTTATCCTAATATATAAAAATGAGATAAAGAAAATCAATATTCATTTCGAAGAGCAATTGAGTCTACGATACTTTTTGTCAGTCCGTCTTTAGCCAACACAAATAAGCTCGATGGTTTGCCAACTCTAGAGAATGCCACTTATAATTGTCCGTGGGAAAAACATAGCGTGCCCAAATCCAAGCCGCAAACAGACATCGTATGGCTTTGCGACTCATTGATTGTCATTGCGAATGTCAATCTAATATGAAATTGAACGCGTTTGAAATCAGTTGGCACGTCTGTGAAAATCATTGGAATTCGTGGCAGCAAAAAATTTTCGGCTTATAATTTGCCTTTCAAAATGGTGGTTTTGATAAAGTTTTTTATCAATTTTTTAATGACAATCGCGCGCCATTGCACAGCCTTGGTGGGTTCAAATTCCGAAGTAAAATAACCGGACATCCAACTTTCAGTTGTAGAAGGTGTGGTGGCATGCCTGGCAAATCCAGTGAGCTCAAAAACTCTATTGGATTATTTACAGTTTCGTTAGCAACGCAAATTGTATCTATCAATTTGTATGGTACGAAGTCGCCTGGAAACGATTGTTGTATCTTGAACTTTTAATCGTCGACGTCCACATTTTTTGCTGCCAAAAGGGCTCTTTCTGCCAGCCACGCATGATTTATGTATTTTGTGCGCACATCGAGAAATATACGGTCAATGAGAGCATTTTGCGAATCAACGATAATTCAGAAATTAATGGGCAATTTTATGCATCCAGTATTTTCATAGACATCAACTTTTCAATCGCCGATATCTAACAATTGGTCCGAGAATGTGTCAGCTGATGGATTTTGTAGCATTTGGATGCTCATGTTTATTTTTAGCTGGACTTTTTCAACATCACGCCACAGTGCCGATGATTTCGAGCAGGCGTTGATCTCATCAGCGTACGTTGAACGTGGAATGACGGGATAGGACCACCCTAATTACCAAGCGTTATGAAATATATTTTACGACCTATTCTCATACCTACCAAATGCACATAAAAATTTCATGAAAATCGGTCGTGTCGTTTCGGAGGAGTTCGAACACAAACACCGTGACACGAGATTTTTATATATTACATTTATGAACATATTTTTTCGAACTTTATTAAAAATAAATGAGAAAAGTAAATATTGGCACATTATAGATCAAACAAATCTAGCAGTTTTGGTACAAATATACCTTGGAGGGTGAGCACATCTCAGAGTATATTTTTAGAATTTTAATTAGAATATTTATGATTGAATATTAAACAATTTTTGAGATTAGACATTGGCAAATTTGTACAATATTAATGCTTAAAAATTATTTTTATATCAATTTAAAATATAAGAAATTGTCATTTTAATTATTACAATTCCCTGTTAGTACATATTTTCTTGCATTTTTGAACTTTTTAAAAATATTTTTCATCTTAATTTTCCGCAATATATATTACTGCTGCAATGCAATTAAAACTTTCCGGTGTTTCACCAAATAATGAATAATGTAAAAAATTAACACTAGATTTACCATGAGTTGGCATATACCTATTTCTACCAAAGAAGTTAAAATGACCCCTTTGGATATTTAATTAGGAAAAATATAAATTGACCTATCTATTATGAAGTTAAAGTAGAAAAAACTTTTATATTTTTAATATATTTGTTGAGGTCTGGTGTGATGAAAAGGCTGTTCCTCTTTATTTATTTATTTAAAAAAAAAGTGTTTATTTTCTAATCTAGGTCTTCAAGACCATCTATTCTTCTACCAAACATTGACTCGCACGTCTTCTTACTAACAACCTATAATAGCTTCTATCTGACTGACATTCGGCTTCTTGCTTCTTATATACGCACATTTTACTAACACATACTTATTTCTATACTTATACCTATATCTATGTGCGACCCTATCAGGCCGTTACATATTTAAATATTAATGCATGTATTCTCAACAACATTTATTCCAATGGTCAAAATGACCCCTTCGGTAAAAGTAGGTATACTATATGCATTCCTCCGAAACTAAAAAATGATAAAGATAATATTTGCCATGTTATGTCTTGTAAGTGATGAATTAATGAAAATACTCTCATAAAATACGGCAATAATTTTCATGAAGAAAATTAACGAAAGTTTCTCTCAGAGAAGCGAAAATGACCCCCTTGGTAAAATTAGTGTTAAACAATGTTACTGCTACAAATAATACTTTTTTATTCAATATTATTTTTATTTTTACAAATGATACTTTGGAGCGTTGTTGCTTCAAATATGAAAGATTATAGTAAACTACATTCAAACTTATTAAAGCACGTGCGGCTTCTCCAATTTTCTGTAGCTAATTATTCTGACATATAATAAGTTTTCCAAGGATAGCATGAGCCACGTTCACAACGGCTAGAGCATATAATTCTGAGAAATGCTTACAATTAATTGATTGTCAGTACAATTATAAGCTTGAGCAATAATCGGAAATAATTTCAATTATTTTCCTTCCAAGAACTTGCTTATTCTATTAACTCGCGGGCTAACTTAATGACGTCTTATCGTCTCAAAATGGGCTACAACAATCAAATTACTACGATGTTTTGCAGCACATTTTTTGAAATATAGTTATTAAAACTGAATGCACTGCATGGCATAGTTAGAACATTTCAGAAGATGCACTTTAATTATTGTAACTTTTCTTTAGAAAATATCAATTCTGAAAGAATGCAATTTTCTTGCGAAATAAATTCGCAAAGATGATTATTTTTGTAACATGAGTTTGCTGTTTTTAATTAAATATTTTTTGAGATTGTAAAATGATTCTATAAATGTAAAATAAAATTTCATTGTACAAAAAAAGGAAGATAAGCGTTTATAAGAAAGACGATAAATACCCTATACAGTTTTCTTCTTTCTGTTACAAATTCATAACGCTGTACATTGCAGCAGTGCAAGCGTAAATTGGGGACCAGCTATCTCTCATGCGGGCTTGCCGTGATTTTCAACGGTTTATCATGAATGCCCTTCATTACGCATAGCTCTGTATAGCTCTGTTTTTGAAAGATTTACGCACAAAAAATCTTAAAAAATTTAATTAAACAGTGTTTCTAAATGATAATTTACAACGAAATATACCCTAGCTCCAGATGATATAAACTTCCCTATTTTCTATCTGCTAATTATTGCTAAGGAATTCAAAATCTAATAAAGACTGAATCACGAATATCTTAACAGTCGATATAGCAGATTTCCAGTTTTATAATCCCTTCTCATTTCTTCAAATATCGTGGAATCATAACATAAACAGTACCAAATAGCAAAGCTACGAGAGAGGGAATTAGAAAAAAAGGAGAGAACATCTATCCTTCGACAAATTAATGAAAAAAGATGGCAGCAATGCAAATCAAACATTTCCACAAAATATTCATGTCTTTTATGCGTTGCACTTTTAGGATCAATTAAAATTAAAACAAACAGAAAAAGAGAGAAAAATAAAGAATTCTTCGAGATAATGTAAGAGGATTTACATCTGAAATCCCAAATTTAAATGAGACTTTGATTTATAACAATTCTTATCCGTTGGAAAGATTTCCAGCAATCCGGAAAGAAACTTATTTTACTGTCCATTCTGATTTAGAGGGAGAAGAGCTTAACACTTGATTAGAAATTAAGGTTTCCTTCGAACTAATTGCTTGTGAGAAAAGTAACAGTTCATTAGGAAGATAATTCCTAACAGCAAGCTCTTTTCGCATTGGAAAGTGTTCGAAAATGATCATTTGTGTCTCCTGCAGTTAATGTTTGTTCGAACAGCTTTGAATTATAAACAAAGCATTCGAAAAGGAAGTAGTATGTTTGACTTCTTAGATAAGTTAATGATTACAAGCTTTGGTATGCTATTCTTTTGAACAATGTGTATTCATGAATTAATTCAATTAATGTAACAAATGGAACTTTAATTTAACTAATTTAAAGCCGCAGTCATTATTACGATTGGTAATTATATGTATTGCTATGGATTACCTTCTGCTTGAAAGCCATTCTACTGTACTATATATGATTGATTTATAACAATATATATATATATATATATATATATATATATATATATATATACAGCATCAGATGAAAGATAATATCCTTGGTACAATTCGATTTTAATGACGACCAAAGAGCACCAAGAAAACATTTCTCCAAATTATAAAAATATATTCAAGTGAATTATTGTTTATTATGAAAAATTTTGAACGTGCTATATATTTTGACGATTGAAGTCACCAAAGTGGCAAATTTATTTCTTGTCGCGTTTTGGTTGCGTAGTTACAACCAACAAAAACCCTATCCTTTTAAAAATCAATCCATATATTCCTCAGAAATAAATCCAGTGGGTGTACAACTCAAAGAAAAGAAATAAATTCGATGACGGGCAAACCCTCTTTATTCTATTAGAAAACAATACAACAAAAAGTGTAATATTTAACAAAAGGCATCGAAAGAGTTCGAAAAGACAGCATATTCAGAAATGTTTCACACATTTGGAAACAGTTAAATGATTTTAACAATGACAGCTGCTCAATTGTTAATGTTTCTGGAGATCGATTCGTTACAAATGCTTTGAAGGGAGAATTCAATTATTCTGTGGACACATCCGTTTACATTGTCACCATGATAGGATATAGAATTTCCTAGAATAAATTTGAGTCTTTTTTAATAGAGATATGGCTATAATCCATGCAATTTCTAAAGCTTGGTTTTTGATACCAAAGTCATCAAATTATTACTGAAGTCACCAAGTTTCGCCAAGATTGAAAGTTATTGATCAAGCTGCAACTTCTATCAGCTATATTAATGGAATTAATTCAAGAATAACATAGTATTTAAATGGTTCACACATCAAGCTATCAAATGGAAACAGACTTTCAACCATTAACTTATTTAAGAAGTCAAACTTTCTAGTTCCTCCTCGATGCGTTTTTAATGGTTTTGAACGGTTTGGATTAACGTTAATTGCCTTAGACAAAAATTATAATTTTGGATCAAATTCGAATGTGAAAAAGCCTTGCCATTAACAATTAAGAATATCAGTAAGTTTCTCTTCTTTACATTTAAAGTAACTCCACAGAAAAACTATATTACAAATTCGCAACAATACGAATGATTCATCCTTAATTATGCATGAACTTAACAAGGAACAATGATAGTCAATCTTCAATACATTAATACAACAATAATTGATTGATAATCATTCTAGTCTTCCGATTTAAAGTTTCATAAAATTTCTATCGAGGTGCAAATTATAATTAAGAGTAAAAAAAATAATATAGGCAAAATCCTAGTTTCTTAAGCTTTATTTCTACTTCCTTCTGATATATAAAAATGAATTTTTATTTGTTCGTACCTTATGCTCTGCCGTACCGTTCAATCGATTGCGATGAAACTTAGTCAACTAATTGCTTACACATGAGCAATGGTTATTGGCATAGTAAAATTATCTAATATTTAAAAAAATCGGATCTATTAACCGCGTTTATTAACCAAGGATTAATCTCCAAATAAATAGCCGAGGAGACAAAATAGATTCAGTAGAAATGTTAAATTCAAGTTAGAGGTTAATATTTCGTAGCTATCGTATGCAAATGCCATGCAAGTCGTTCTCTGAGGTAACAACTTTATTACAGAACTTGCGAGAAAGTTATGGGGAGACCAATTCTGCGGGTTTGAAATTTAAAATTTAATAAAATGTTAGAGTTTTTCGCAGTACCTTTCGAAAATATTATCGTTCAAATAATTTTGCACCATCTTAATTTTCAAAAAAATTATCTTTTCAACTATATTAATAATTTTATGGTATAAATATATTTTCTGTGTTTAGTTCAGTGTTAAAAGAAAATATTTTAATCACATTTTCTAACATTAAACATTTAATCACATTTTATATTACGAAAATACTGAACGAATATCAAATGAGTCACGATAATACTAAAAATAGTTTCTTTCATTACCTTTTCTGAAAGAACGCCAAGCATTACAATTTTAAAAGAATATACAAATTTAATATATAAAAACGAATATTTGTTAGTTCTTATTTTATGCACTGTCGTGCCGTTGATACTGTTACACTTGAACGAAAGTTTTAAGTATAGTACAATTATTACATACTGAGTTTGTCTCAGATATACAAAATAGAATTATTATTATCGATGCCGATCAAGTTAAGTTATACATAATGGAATTTTTCCAGTACAAACAGTATTTTTTCTATTTATACAAATCGTCAAAGAATATTTTGGTTATACAAGCGTATATCGTATTAATTGTTTCGCCAAAAAATATGCCTTCAAAACGTCCGTCACTTAATAGTGTTACAAACCTGCAATTCGGCTTCCCAGCATAGTTTGTTCCATCATCAGAAAGACTGTTTTAAAGTAATCGGTATTGGACGGAGTCCGGGTGTCGCGTCGGAGGTCCCAGAGGTTGGTGACAAACTTGGCCACCATTTGGCGACGAATTTGGCGCCAAAATAGATTATACCCGAAACATCGAGAATTTTCCCGATCCGTCGAGTAGGAACCGAGATACGCCTCGAACGTTCCTGATTGGTTGAGAGGCTTCTAGTCCCGCCTCCTGAAACCTATAAAAGAGTCTGCAGCTGCCAGACAGATAAGTCAGATTCGTCGTAGTCGGAATCGACGGTGAAGAACTGGTCTTCCAGAGATAGCAGCGCAGCGACGGAGTCAAGCCAGTGCTCAACTAAGCTGTGCGCTACTGTCTGCAGTAGAGTCTTGTTGTATTCTGCTGTGTATGCTGCACTTCTCGGTTGAAGATAAACGTCTTCTATGCTGTATATAGTTGTCATTTCTGTGCTGTCCTGTGTGTCTTCGTGTAAATAAACGTCGTTTTTTTTTCTACTGCCGCCTGCTGATTGAGCATTCTCCACACCATATAACTTCCACTATCTAAACGAATCCCGGAAATTTCGTAACATTGCTGTAAAAATAAGCGAGTTCGAGCTTCTCAAACAAAGAGGAACGACAAGCGAGCAATGAAGCAGATTATTTAAGAATTGAAAATTCACCTGTTTCAGAATCTCAAGATTAATTGGCTGCAAGAATCGAAACGCAACGTTTTTGAGCTACCCGATCAAGCGCATTAGAATCAGAAGACCAACATGCAGCAAGAATTGAAGGAGCGCGCTTATGAGCTATTCAATCTCAACGAATAGTACATGTTGATTTGAATCTTGCTGCATTTCAACTACGATTACAGTTTGCTTACCAGTTATGGGTAAGGCCTGTGGACGTTGCAGTTCACTTAAGTTTAACAATGAAACATTAGGAAAGTACTGCACGTATGCCAGAGTTAAATTGTCAATATTGCATGCATAACCTGATCCATTATTGTCATTGCTTTCAGGCTACTCACCTGATTCCAAACACATTTTGCAGAACATTCGTAAATATAATTCAGCCTTCCAAACGTCATCTTTCTGAGTAGATAAAGTTTTTCAAGATCAGTACATGCCGACTTTTCATGGACAAATATACCACAGTATTGGTTCATTTCTACCCATTTCGGACACTGTGCATAAAGGTTTGCGAATATATTTTATGGGTGACGATGATGGATAAATTGTTTAACTCTGCGATGCAATTCCAGGCACGAGATACCCCATATATTCTACTTAGAAACATTTTTCTACCTATGTAATTCATTGATAAAATTATTCAAAATTTCAATCAACATTGAGCCAACAAAACACCACTCGGATAGCATTCCAGACACAACCGCATATTATTCATACCGCATAATGATACCTCAGAATGGAACAAATCATATTCAGCAATGCCGTCAACTATTCCATCAATACGTAGTAGACATGTATGCCAAAATTAAATCCAAATGCTTGCTATTCGTCTGATTCAATAAAATAAACCTTGCGTTCAAAAAAATACATTTATTTACGCAATGCAATTGGAAACGGAACTTTTTCAGACATTGGAAAAATGGCGATATTTCCAGCAAAGTTCAATGGCAGCCAACGACATGTGCAAGAATTTGCACAGGTTGTCATGACATATGCGCATTCATACGATCGCCCCGACTTTTTCATTACATTTACGTGAATTAAATTTTTTCATTCAATAATGTTACTTCATTTATTACTTCTTCTTCTTCATTCATTCTTCCTTCTTGCAGAACATTAATCCACCCCGATTCTGCAATGGAACAAGATTCGTTGTAAAGAAACTGATGCCGAAAGTCATCGAGGCAACTATTCTTAACGGAAAGTCGAATGGAGAAGATGTGCTCATTCCACGCATTCATATTATTCCCACCGACATGCCTTTTGATTTCAAATGAGTGCAGATGCAGTTTCCCATTAGACTTGCCTTTATCATGACCATCAGCAAGATGCAAAGTCAATCACTTCAAATGTTCCAATTGACCTAGAAAATCCATGTTTTCACACAGCGATTTGTATCTTGGATGTTCCCGAGTCGGACTGTCAAGAAATTAATTTGTTTTTGCTGAAGACGAAAAAAACAAAAACAAAAAAATGTCTACCCTAAATCACTTAAATGAGAAATTTTTAAAAAAATAGAATAAATATTATTTATACTTCTCCTTTATATATAATTTAATTTCAGTGAATGTATTCATTACCGACAAGAAAATACATATTATTTTTCCGATCATTCCTAATTAAACAATATAATTATTTGAAATTCCAAACGATATTTCCAGAATTATTTCTTCTGTGGCAGCAACACTCCGGGTACCAGCTAGCAATGTATAAAATGAAAAGACAATTGAATTTTGAAGGTTTCATTTACTGAAGCTTCAAGTCAAATTAAATCTTTTTGTTAGATCAGGTCTCAAATCACTAATTCTCTTCATTCCCTTAATCCTTTCTCTTACGGAATGAGAAATTAAATTATTTTTACTGAAAATATTGCATTTGAAATGTTAATTAATATATTATCTGAAATAGCCTGTACAAGATTAAAGAGATTCATGATAATGAAATATGGTTTATTTCCGAGATAGGTATACTCGGATGCAATAATCGGTAGCATTGCAATTTATTAGCATTACCATCAGTGAAGTGAAATTCCTCTTTAAGTTTGTTTGAATTACGTGATATTTATCTCAATTCTCCTATATTTGAATAAACTGTACCGGATTATAATTTCTGGTCAGAGATTTCTGCGTTCAGTCAGTCGTTGTATATTAAATCATACGGTTGAAAATATATATATTTATCCGGTAAATAAATGATTGTTCGAACGATTCATGAATAAACCATAATGATATGATGTGAAACTATAATAATTGATTTCATATTTAAGTAAATAATTTCATTTCCTTGCGCAGGCATTTGAAACGTTTTGAGACGAAATTTATTTCCATTCGTAGCATTCGATAATAAGTTTCGATCAGATCAATAGAGTTTAAAATGACGAATATTGAATTTTACAATGATATTTATTTAGAGACATGTATTGAATTCTCCTTATTATACAGCCGTATAAGAAAACCACCCTTGTTTGTTAATTACTGCAGATATTTGATGGAATTATTAAGAGACCTCTAATTTCGATTTTCACGTGTAGTGATGGCCAAAATTGCGGACACTTTTGAAATTTTGTATGTTTTTAACTTGCTATGCTTATAGAAAATGTTACGTTTCCCAAATACAAAATCTAACATATCATTTTAAAGAGAATTTATTGCTGATTTCAATACAAAAAGCAAAATTCCAATATTTGAAATACAAAAAAGTTAGTTTTTCTTTAATCTGAAAAGCATGTGATGAAGTGGATTATAATTTCTAACTTTCCAGACAAATCACTGTTCTTGTTCTGGGAACCAATCAAAAGTTAATAACTCCCCTCAGAAACTGACATCATGTTTAAAGTTGGAATAAGTCATTATTGTTGAAATAAGACTGTTTTTTATGTCATCAAATTACAAGTAAGAAATTTTGTTAAACTTTTTAATATTTAAGAGGAATTTTTGTAAATATTTCTAATATTTAGTCAAAAAGCAATGATATTAAATAAAAGAAAAGATTGGACACTTAGATGGATAATTAAAATCATTGTGTTACAAAAATGTGGTCTTTCCTATGCTGAAATTGCAAGATAGCTGAGTGGTTCAGTGAATACATCTGGAGTTCAAAAGTTTTGTCTAGAAATCAGGAGACAAATTCAATAAAAATCATAGCAGGAAAAGGCCGAAAAAGGTGCACCAAATCTGTTGATGACAGAAAAATAAAAATACTATATCTTATAAATAGAAGAATGTCATCAGCGGTCATCTGAAGTCAAATGAATGATCTTGGCGTTTCTGTCAATTCTATAACAATCAGGAGAAGATTATTAAATATTAAACCAGGAGGTAGAATTCATCGAAAAAAGCCTTATCTCTATTTACAGCAGGGAATTAAAAGATACAAGTAACAAAGGATCACATTAATTGGACAGATGATCAGTGGTCACAAGTTATATGGAGTGATAAAATAAAGATACTGTCATTCGGTAGTAATGGGCAAAATTATGTAAGAAGTCGAATATGCAAAGAGCAACATCCTAATTGCCTTCAGGATGTAGCTGTGAAAATTTCAATTAGTCATATGAGTTGGTCATTCATGTCAGGAGACGGTATTCGTCGCCCTTATTTTATCGATTGGACACTAAATGCAAGAAACATTGACACTATACTAAAGCCCAAACTTACACCTTCCGTCAGTGATCTCATTCCCAACTGCGCATTATTTATTTTTCAGCAGGATTCAGTTCTTGGCCACATAATAAAAATATCGAACGACGGTTTAATGCAAGGAGCATTGAATTACTATGATGATCAGGAAACAATCCTACCTCAATCCTTCTGTAAATTTATCGCACCATTTGAAAATTTTTGTACGAAAGAGGAGTCCATCAAATTAAGGAGAACTATTTTAGGCTATGATTGTTTCCTGGCATCATTTAATAATGAAGGAAGATTTTAAAACTCTTGTCAACTCAATGAAACTTCGATGTGAAGTTATAATAAAAATTAAAGGCTAACACCTACTAAGTACTGATATTTCACTGCAGTCATCAGCATCTAATGTATCTAGATAATTATTGATGCTCAATTATTTTGAATTTAAAAGATTTGAATTTTGTTTTTGAATTGGAATTTGTATTAAACTGTCTTTAAAATGATACAATGGATTCAAAGTTTTTCATAAAGCCATTTAAGGTATTAAATTTCACTATAAGCACTCATAGCAGTTCGAAGATTGTCAAGATATTATTCCTATTCTTGTCAAGTATTGTCCAATATATCGGTTGTCACAGAGACATAGCATAAGTGAATATTGCTTTAAGTATATCAGTATCGTCAACTGGCACTGAGCTATTTGCCGTTTATTTAACCCTCAAAACGACATTGAATAGGTAATGGTCAATTTGAATTTATGAAACCAAAGAAAACATTGAACTTTTTTTCTTCGTTGATATCATTTTGATGTCAATCGAATATAAAACAATTATTTCTGCATATAATTGTGCGTTCTCTTGAGATTAAAAATTCTTTAAAAAAACTACTCAGTCGCAATATTATATTCAGTTGTACTTTAGTAATATTTCTTGTAATAAATAAATGACTTTATGAGCTGTACTTGTCTAAATAAATTATACAGGTATATGAAACGCTATAAAACATACATATATGCTGTTTATAGTTTTCAGTCAATAAATATACTGCTAAAAAGTCAAGAAACCTAAATAATATACATTCTTCCCTCCTAAATAGTAAAATTATTTTCGTTATTCAAAGGTAAAAAAATATTCTTGTCACACTAAACTCTTTTGTTGTAAATAGTGTCCCATTCTTCTGCGCCCAATACTGATTGAGTGCTAAAGCACTACGTTCTGCTGCCTGCCTGGTGACTGCCTACGCTTTTTTAAAAAAGCTATTTTTCAAACTTTAAATTGTGTTTTCTAGTTAAATAAAGAAATAAAAAATAAACACCTATAAAAAATTTCTGTGACTGTCCCATTTTTCTTAAATTGATAAATTTGATGTAAATTTTAGCAAAAGTTAAACAAAATAGTTAACACTCGACACAAAATTCTAATTCAGAAATTAAAATTTTCTTTGCACATAGCATACATAAAATAGTTGTCTTCAAAATGAATTGAAATCTAAGAGATTAATTAAAATACAAAAAAAATTATGAAGGTTTCTATGTTGCAATGTTTTTCTTAAATTTTAATTCTATTATTCTTAAATTTTCAGCTATTTTCTAACATAAAAGGCTATAAGCAAAAAAGTATTTACTGTACATAAAAACTTTTAGTTAATTTCGTATACAATACTGTAAAAAACATTATTTGCAAATTTCATTAAAAATATTAATTAATACTGGAGATATCATGTTAATGGTTTGCATCTTCTTTCAAAAAATTATTTTGAGAAAAATGAGTCTAAAGTTTACAATTGATGTAAAATATATATATATATTTCCTCTTCATAAAACAGTCTAAAATTCTCCACATTTATAAGTTAAACCTTCTTTTTCTTCATGCATTGTACATTTCTTCTTTTGCTGGGATCTCATTTTTTCTGTGAAGTTTTGCAAACTGGTAATGAATGCCTTTATTAACTACAAATATGTTCATAGTCAAAAAGCTTTAGTCTTTCTTGAGTGTAACAACCAACTTCTATTTGGAATTAATTTAACACACTTTTTTATGCCATGCCCAACTTTTTTAAACTGAAGAACAGCAATACAGGGCCCCAACAACAGAGTTTGGGGTTCAACGAAATGTTGTTTCGGTATAATATTCAAGAACAAACTTTTAAAACTCTCCTTAATTTTTTTGTGTCATTCCATGCAAGCCTTCTGTGCTTTTGTTTGTTGATATTTACACCAGCTATTGGGTCCTAGTGGACATTGCCCATGCATAGCATGTTTCCAGTCTGAGAAAAGGTGATAAAATGCTACAATAACTCCAGATAAAAGGCTTTTTAGACTATCAAGATTATTACGAATGCCAATTCCATAGTAATTCTGTAATCTATCGATAAAAGTATCATTTAATTTACCCTTTCCTTTCATGCCCTTCGTTGATTTTTTAATTTCTGTAATCGACTGACAATTCTGTTTTAGACATGACCAATAAATACAATCTAATTTGCTGACCGTATTTGCACCATATATATATTTTTACAGCATCATACACTAACAACTTATTTGCGTTTTAAAGCTAAGAAAAAAAAAAGGTAAAAAAATATGTTAAAAGTGACATTTTACAACTACTTCCGGTTGCAGACTGAGACTTCCGGATAATTTTCAAGTACACTGCACTTTTTTTAATTTGATATATCTCGGCTTCTAGATGACATAAAATGAAAATAAAAATGGTTTTGGGAAGAAATATGTTTGAATTAAAATATTTTTGCAAAAACGTTTTTTGAACAAGATGGTAGAAAAATACCATTTTCAATGTAGGCAGTCACCTTATCAGTATTTACAGGATTCTACATAGTTTCAACTTTCTTAAGAATTGCCTTACAATACACAGATCCAGATTCTTCGATGCGATAGCTGATTTATTGGTATAAATAAAGGGTGTTCCAAAATTAATACAAGATTTGAATTTGTCATTATTCATGTAGTAAAGTGTTGATAACCCCATTAGAAACTATTTGACAGCTGATAGTTTAGGGTTAATAAAAATAATGCGTTTCACGGTAGAACAACATGGTAACTGAAGAATTAAATGAAAAACACTGTTTTTTCTTCTTTAAACTATTATATTTTTTGTTTGAATCATAAAGTACAGAGGATAGGGTTATGTATGGAATAATAGATAGGGCAAATGGCCTCTGCGACTTTGCTGACACATACGCATTCTCTTGTCGAAATTTTCTATGCCCATTTTGCACAAATGTGGTTTAATTTCTTCGATGCAGCTTTGAATTTCAGCTTTTAATGCACACATAATTATGGGCTATTTGGCATAGACCTTTGACTTTAAATAATCCCATAAAAAAGAGCTCCAATGGTGTTAAATCACTCGACCTAGGGATCAATACTCAAATTTTTGAACTCTGACGCCGAATTTTCATTATTTTTGAAATATTGTGGAACAATAAAAACAACTTATTCTATCGTGTAACTAAACCATTTTTCCTAATCTTAAATTATCAGCAGTCAAATGTTTTTTTTAATAATTTTTGTATCAGTGCATTTATTGTCATAAATAACACAAAATATTCTCTTCAAAGCTATTTAGAGAAATTTTTTTCACAGTAAATGCAACGGATCTCTAATGGTATACAAATTTGTTATCGCGCCACAATTAGAAAGCATATAATTCAGTATACAAGTTAAATATATAGAAGAACGGTGCATGATTATGATGAGTACATTGATTATAGGTTCTATAATCGGACCTTAGCATAACCCCCGATAGGCAAGGTGGAACACTTACATCACAGAAAGTAATGACGTCGAACCGAGAAGTTACACGAGTGGGTGAGAATTGGGGGACCAAGGGAAGAATTTCACCCTCATCAAGTTTACTGATAAGAAACGAACTTTTCCCTTCCCACGCCATTTTTTAACCAGTGGTTCTACTTTTTTCGAGTAAACAGGAAGCGTTTTTTCTTATTTGCAAGAAAAATCATATGGATTTACTAAAAATAAGGAATAGAAATGTCTTTGATCTGTTGCGTTCCAAACTGTAATGGAAATTAAAGACATGATCCAAGAGTAAGTGTTTTTGCCTTTCCTAAAAGTGAAGGGCTTAAAAAGAAATGGTTAAGTGAAGGGTTTGCATTTCTTAAGGTACATTAAGCAGAAATTACAATTCATTATATTTCCAGATAAAAATGTGACTTTTCAAATAGATGAGATGCACATCAAACCCTACTTTGATTACAAAGGGGAAAATGTATCTAGTATCAGTTACAATTCAGAAAATGCCGCCACAGGTGTTAAGACTTTCATGATAAATAGTATTTCATCGTCATATAAAGATGTTGTTCCCATTCTTGCTGTATATAAAATAGCAGCAGACGCTTTATATACATTCATTAAAAAATTATTATTGTATTAGAAAACATTGGTTTTAAAGTGATATATGTAGTAAGAGACAACAATTCAATCAATCAAAAAGCAATGTCTCAGTTCGCTTCTCCTTCACGATCATATTCAATTGTTTATCCTCATCTGGCAAACAACGAACGACCTCTTTTTTTCATGATCGATACTGCCCATTTATTGAAGAATATTCGCAATAACTGGATCAATCAGAAGAATGTTGTTAAATGTAGTTTTTACCCCATATTTAAAGGAACTATCTCAGAAAAAATTCACAAGATTGTATTAAAAATGCTCTAGAAGCTAATGATAATGTCATTCACTCTAATGATGAAATAATTCTTCTAGAAGTAAATCTCACAAAAACGTTGATTTTAATATAGCATCCTTCAAAACATTAAAATTATTGTATGAAACTGAAAAGAATAACATCGTTAAATATGCATACAATTTATCCTAAAAAGCATTGGAGCCTAATAATTTAGAAAAACAAAATGTCAAATTAGTACTTAAAATTTTCAATAAATTTATACCTGAAAGTCTAATGAATTTGGGATTGAAATATGAGTTTCCACACCACAAAGAAACAGCAGAATATATAAGAATAATGAATAGATGGTGGGATATTTTTAATGTAAAAACTCCATTCAAAGATTTTCTTGATATTTCTTGAAGTGTCAATAGAATAGAATACTGCTATATTCACTGTTTCGTGAAATATTGTTTTTTTTTGCCTTCTTGGGGTTGACGCCACAGCAAATATTCATAAAACCATTTTTGTATGGAATTGTTTTGAAATTTATCAACAAAAACATTGCAAGTGTATTTTTATTAAATCATTAAAATTTCTGTACCATATGTGAAGAAGAATTTTTGAAATTTTCTAATCAAAAATATTTTACAGCAGATATAATTTTTAATGATTTAATGCATGAAGAACAAGCACATGATTATGGAGAAGGAATTTCAGGACATAAATCAGAAAATGTTTATAGATTGTTAATTTGGTCTGCAGTCAATGCATTATTGAATAATTAAATGATAGTTTGAAAAGCTCTTCCAAAACCGAAAAGGAAAGAAAACTTGATAAATTTAGTAAAGATATTTCTAGCAAAGTAATGATAAAATATATAGTTAAAAAAGAAAGCTCTTCTAATGTTTCAAAGATTTATTTGATATGTTTTTTTAAGTATCAATAGAGTAGAATATTGTTTCGTGAAATATTGAGTTGACGCCACAGCAAATATATATAAAACCATTTTTGTATGGAGTTGTTTAGAAATTCCTCAACAATTTTTTTTTCATTCATTTCTTGCTAAATAAATCATTTTAAATCTAGGGGAGATACACCTACTGTGAAACCTGCTCTGCAAATAATGCAAAAAAAGGTAATGCATACCAAGCACCGTACCTCCAGGGTGATGTGGAAAGAGGCTGGAATTTAATTATTAATGAATTCTACAATATATGTGTGTTGAATTGCATGATATGGAGGGATAAGAAAGGATATTAACAAGTGAAAAGTAATTTGTCCTGACTCTCTAGGGGGCAGAGACTTAACGTTAAGGGAATGAAGTGTAACGTCTCGCTGTGACGTCACGGACGACAGCAGAGGCCTTGTCTATCGGGGGTTGTGACCGTAGTAGGTATATTATTTCTGCCAGCCTTAAAAAAAACTATGCTGTATACTGGTATGAAAATTCATTTAGACCTTTCAATGAATAAAATATAGTTATCTGGATTATAAGGGATACCCATTTATTTCACAAAACAAGAGGGACAGGTAGCAAAAATACAGTAAAACAAATTCTAAATTAGTAGGACGGTGTCTAGGGGTAAAGTGAATTTTTTGAAAAAAAAAAAGAATAAAAATATCCGAATTAACAAACAATTAATTTATTAAGACTACATATAATAAGGCATTTCGGCATTTACATTATTTACAGTTAGTAGATAAGATTTAATTAGGAACAGAGTTCACCTTAGATGGGGACACCAAACATGGCTAAGCATAAAAAAGCTACGTAAAGGGAGCACGTAAACAGCAACCGAACTCACTGGTCCATCGCTACCTGAAGATTTCAGTGTTATTTCTTTAGGAGCCTATCAGACGCTTTGACGTCACACGCATCACAAGGCATGATTGGCGTCGCCATCTCTTACAATTGAAATCAATTAAATTCTTCAATTAATTGAATTAATTCCCTGAAACAAATTCACAGACAATATGTATTCCTACAAGTTCGGCCATCCTGGGATCACTGACTTCAGGCTAAGAATGCCACATATATAACAACAAATCTCTAAAATCAAAGCAATAATAATATTTAGTTTAAAAGATCTAGAGAATAAGATGAACTACGAATATTCTAAAGAGAAAATTCGCTCTTATGTGGCCGCCTCATCCTAAAGAGTCTCCCAGCAGGGCGTTACATTCCCAGGGGTTTAACAAAAAAAAATATCTGGATTTTGCCTCTTAATAGCAAAAAGGTTATAATTCTTCCATTTTTAGAACCATCACTTCTACATCCAAACTTGAGAAAATCTGGATTATTGATCGATTATTTATAAATAATCACTTTGAATTTCTATTTTCTTTTTCAGAAATAAATTGACTGGGTAGAAATATGGTATTATAGTCTCGAAGAAAATACCCTGATAAATATTTGGAAGCTTAACGGGTAAATTTGAAAGCCAGACTTAAAAGGTTTGATCTAAAATGCATGATCTGTTATACATAACCTAGTTTTAATGGCTTCCTAAGCGAGATGATTTAAACTACAAATTTTGATAGATATTTAACTTCTAATATTTCAGTAACTCTCATAAGATTATATTCTTTTTACTATAAGCTTTTAAATTTTTCATAATGCTATCTAAAGTATCTAACGTTTAATATTTAATGAGGAGAAGTAACTGTACTTAAACTAATCTAGTAATATACTTGAATCGAAACACATTCCTAAACGCTATAAAGTTATAAAGAAGAATGATGAATCTTTGAAGTATTTTATGTAGTTTTAAGATATTTCTTGAATTTCTCTTTTCTTGAATATTTTGGTGAATTAACCCATATTGGATCACTCATAAAACCAAACTTAGGAAAAATGTAAATTTTTATAAATATGATCAATGGAATGGCCCTACACAGATAAAACAAAAATTTTAAATATTTTTTTTTTGAAATACAGACTATCCTATAAATAAGACACCGATCAATACACTACTAAAAATTACAAAGATTGACTTACCTTATAAAAAATATTTTATAAATGGAAATCCGAAAAATAGGCTCTACATAATTTAATATTACACATTTTACAAATTGTAATTGGTTTTTTTCCAATAAAGATTTTAATTGGCATCGTATTTGACGGTCATTAATTTTTTTTTTACTTATAAATGCTCACAATTTAAATGAAAATAATTCTTTATTCTTCAGCAGCGTACCTCTTTGTCTAATGTTGTTTTTCGGAATTGTTTCACCAAGGTAATTTATTGTAATTGACCTGAGAAATGTTAATGTTACCCATGTGAAGTAAAAGTGTTATCCATATATATACCGTGAAACAACAACAGAGAGCAAAGATTCCACAATACTTTGAGAAAGTGGCTGCAAACATTTTCTGGAACACCTTAATCAATAAAAATTTCTCTGATTCAGTAAAGAAATATTGGAATACTACAATAAGAAAGCAAAGATAACGATAATGTAGAAATAATTAAATTAAGTTTAAAAAATAAATTTCTAAAAAATTTCATGCTATTCACTGCTCATAATTGATTTGAAAGTTAGACTTTAGTTATAACTAATGCATCCTTAATTTTTTTTTATGAAAAGCATACTTTAAAGTGAAATCTATTCTACGAGGAAGCAAATTGCTGATAAGCACACAATAATTGCTGATAAAAATCAAAATGAAATATAAATACTAGCAATGGAAAGGATTTAGGCTTCATTTACAAATTGAAAACTTTAGTTTCTAATATAGTTAAAATTATTTTTAAAACGAGAAATATAATTAAAATTTTAAAAAAATTAAAACAACTAAATCAGGTTCATGGAAAAGATAAATAATATTTCAATTGTTAAAATTGTGAACAATTATATTTTCACAATACTTACGAAGCTACTGAGTACAAACGCTAAAAACTCTTGTTTTTTAATGTATAAAAAATGTAATTAATTTTTTTTTAAAGTCGCTCCCAAGTACACATTATTACTTTTCAAAATATAAATGTACTAGATTGAAGTGAAACGATCTGGACTAATAACCTCGATACAGAAATTAATCTTCATAATTATCCGAGATTAAAGGAGTCCCTAAAGAGTCAGTGCATCTAAGAAATTTTGAAGAGAATAAAAAATTTCTTTGATGCACTGAATTAAAAAAGAAAATACATATTTAATGATTACATATAACAGTAAGTTAAGTTAAATTACGCATACACTTTTATACACTGGTGTACAAAACTTAAGCAACAGGTATGTTTTTTGCCATAACTTCAGGATAAATCATATCAGAGACATGAAATTCAGAAATGAGATACAGCATTTTGTTCTGAAAGAATGACGAAAGCATAGTTGCGCAGAAATGAATACAATGCATACAGTATGGAATCAAACAAAAAAAGGCTTTATTCAACTCATAGTATCGTTACACATGATTGTTTGTCCAAGAGGAAGAACAGCAAGCAGATGTTCCTTAGTATGGGATATGCCCAACCCTTACAGCAATGGTTGCTTCTCACCGTCTCCCCATACTCAGCACCAGATTGTCCTACAGTTCTTGAGGTAAGAGTGCCCATTCCTCCATCAGCATCTGTTTAAGTTGTCGGGTGTTCCCAGGAGGATGTAATCGTGCCACAAGGCGTCTCCCCAAAGCATCCCACACATTTTCTATCGGATTTAAATCAGGGGAGCACGCCGGCCAACCCATTCGAGTGATATATTCTATTTCCAGGAGCTCCTCAACAGCATGAGTCCTGTGTGGCCGTACATTGTCATCCATAAAAACGAAGTCTGATCCAATGGCACCTCGGAACAGACGCACATGGGGAAGGATCACCTCCTGACAATAGCGATCTCCAGTTACAGAATTTCTGTCGAAAGCGTGGAGCTCAGTCCGCCCGTTCATCATAATGCCTCCCCAGACGACAACTCCAGGACCACCGAAACGGTCTCTTTCCGTGATTATCATGAACGGGCGGACTGAGCTCCAGGTTTCGACAGAGGAGGAAACCTGCTCGAAACTTTTGCTGTACCCAAAATGCAACAGCGCCAATATCTTCATTCAGTTAACGTTCTGTAAGATGAAGCGTCTTCACACATTGGATTCTGAGAATAGCTATTTCTTCTGCAACATTTTAATAATGATAAAATGATTAGTTATGTATTGCCTCCAACCTTACCATCTTGTTCTACATATCTTAATCTCTGCCATTTTTGGCTTTGGTGTTACTTAAAAAGTTTTCTGGTAACTTTGGCAGATTTGAAAGACCGTGCCACTATGCATGGGAGAATCATCTTAATCGGCCAATTAGAATCCGCATTTGAACTAGCTGATAAGCTTCGATAAGGCCCTTTTGATTTAATGTTTGATGCGTTCGAATTAGATGTGCTACAAATTCTATTTTGAATCTTTTCTGTTTATTTTGTTGTGCAGTGCCAAATATCGGTGTTTCTGGAACTATTTTTTTCTCGTAATCAGACTTTTTATGTCTTAAATAGTATGTTCATCAATTTTGGAACTTTTTCACTGAGTAATTCGCTGTAGAGAGAGCTCAGAGTAGAGATGATTTAATTTTAATCACCTTGTTTATTCTTCTTGTTATTAAAAAGAAAGCATTGTTTTCTGGAATTGAAATACAGATTGGGAAGAAATGCGTTTTCGTTGATTTTTACTATAATACTAAATTTTCGGAAGGAAAGTAGTTTAGGATGTAGCAATGCATATCGATTTTGAGTCATATGTTTTTCCTCCTGTTAGATTTTAATCTATGGATACCTATTTCGACTTGGATGATTTCTATTTTGAATTAAATTTAGCTTCCAATTTCATTTTCATAAATACAATTCGTAAATAGAAATTTTTAAGTGTGAAATATAAATTTTTATCACCTTGTATAAACAAGATGCGAGGAATTTGTACCTGAAATATTTATTCCTCCAAAGTCGAGCATTATTAACATTAACCATACATATTGATAAACGATGAAATGTCAGTAGATGGGCACATAGTTTAACATACGCTTTTTGTTATATTGAAATAATTAATAATTATGAAGAATAAAACTGTCATTTTTGATTGGCAAAATCTTTGGATAATGGAAACACTGGCCGTTCTGTTTATAAAGTCATCAAAACAGTAAAACTGCAACCACTCTCCTGGACTCGTGAAGACATCCTGTTTGTAACAGGACATAATCCATTCACTTCTTTTCTTCACCGTCTCCATTTATCAGAAGATGACTATTGCTCTTGTGTTGAAGATGGCGATTCCAACCGATATTGCGACATTCTTCTTTTTTACTCTTCCATGGCACCTCCTAACACCCTAAACTTCGCTAGAAAGTCTTTGGTGCAAAAGAGTTCTTAATAATTCATCTTCTAACAAATAATCATAAACATGATTAGATTTTTAATTGATCATGGGTAACTGTTCCAATTAGATTAATCCTGTCAATTTTTAGGGCGTCATTTAAAAAACCTCGTACTTTATTCATAGTTTATCCTTTAACTCCCTTCCAGTAACTAATAATTCCTTCATATTCTCACCCATATTGTTTATTAGCATGCTCTTTCATCCAGTTTTGTTGCACTCCAGATATTTTTCATTCTAGTATTTATCATTTCTTGTTAAATGTATTCGTATTTAGTAATTTATTTGTTTCTTTCAAATTCATTGTAGTGTAATTTTTTAATAAAGTTTTTTTAATAAAGTGTGGAAAGAGGTCACACATGAACCTCTTTCTGGAGTATTAAGTGTTAATTGAAGTATTAAATTCATAAAATGTTCTTAACTACAATTTTCATATTTATTTTTCCTATTGAAAAATATAATGGAACTATTTCTAATATATGCCGAACAGAAATACTGTTTTATTCTATATATAACCTCTAGGGAGATGTATGTCAAAAAAGAAGGAATGGGACTACATATACAAGCCTCCATCGGTAAGAATGAAAAATATAACAGGAAAACTAAATAAAAAAGTCTCTGCAATCCATCAATGTCAACTCGATGAACGGGAATACCCACAAAAAGAATTAAAAGTAACACGTACACGTAGAAAGGCTTAGAAACAGCGCAGAAGAAAAATAATTTATTATTTTAAAGAAAAAAAAACTATTATTTATATTAAGAAAGAAAATGATTAAAAATCTTACAAAACTGTGACATAAATTGAAGACAAAAGCTAAAAGGGTAGAACATTGTTTTCATGACGATATAATTTCATTACTGCTATAATAGCGTATGCAATTCTAATAAGAATGAATATGCTTTTATTAATTTAATATTTGTGCAATTAAATGTATACACATTGAGTGTGTATTGAATGTGTTTTGAATTTGCATTAAATAATTAAAATCACTACATAAAATTAGAAACACATGTGGTATTTATTTTAACTGTGTAGCAGTTGCATTACTCAATCTTCTCATTTGGATAATAGATGGCAATCACTGATTTTGTAGGCATCCCATAATGCATTGCGATTATTATTATAATGAGATGAGATGCTGCTTTGTTAAGGTGTGCGCACCTTAATGTCTCGTTTGTTTTGTGCGAAATGTGATCATAAAAGAAATGTTCCCAAAAACATACGCCCTCTTGCTTCCAATGCATGGATCATAATGATCTTCATTCCACCACAACTTTATGAAATTCTTGCTTAGTGTGTGTGTTGGGTGTTTTTAATAAATTAAGTAAATAATTTTATAATGATTAAATTATGAAGAAAAATTTTCTACATTTGGTAAAATCACTACAATTGGACTGATATGCGTTATTGTTTAAGCTGTGAATGACCTTCTTGTTTTTTCCAAAATTATATCTAAACTAAAAATTTTTATTTTAAAACTATAAACAGTCTTCTACGACCAATTGTGCGACATTCTTATTATTAATAATAATTTGTTAACTAGCTTAGCCCTTAACTAGGGAGGTGATAATTTAGGACTTAACTGGGGAGGTTCGGTCTACGAAACCGCATTATCTTTACACTCTAATTAAATTTTCTAATGGAACTATTAGTATGAAAATCTGTCAATATTTCCTCAGATATTTTTCTTCGTATATAAATAAGTTTTAGAAATTTATTAAAATATCTTTTCATTGAAAAATGTAATTGCGTTGGAGTTTAAGTTTTCTTCTCAAACCACATGTTATAACACATAATATTCTTGAAAAAAAATATAACATTTTACTTTTTAAATCATATTTATTTTAACAGTATACAAAGTTATATAGAAAACAATATGATGGGAAATTCAAAAATTATATGAAAAACAAAAAAGTTAGCAATGGGTAAAATTGACAATTTTTGTATCATAGGTATTCGAGGGCACTTTAAACATCAGTTTAAGAAATAGTTCAAAAATCAGCATGTAAACTCTATAGATATGTCTCTTGGTATAATAATATAGTTTACAAATTTTTAAAAATATATTGTCACTCGAAAAATTAATTATATTTGAACATGCACATTAGAATCAGCCAAATGTGAACTTTCCTTGAAAATAATCTTCTGTACACTTATTCTGATATCTAAAATCACTTTCTGCTTCATTTAAAAGTCTCTGGAGATAAGCTCCATAACAGGGATCTACGTTGGATGATATTTCGTGAACCAAGTTTTAGATCCATTTGCTAAGCCTTGCATAATACTTGAAACTAAAAGGAATATGCAGTCTCACAGATGTCGCGCAAAGAAATAGCTGAAATATTTGAAAAACTTGTGCTTGTAGGGTACTTGTAGTGAATAGCAGGAAACAAGAAGCTACATGGTCAATCCATTGACCTAAAAATAGAATAGGGGTGAGCGAAAGTCCATTCATAGTGCTCTGAGATACCGCACACTTAAGGCTTAGGTCAATTAAAACTGTTCACGGGAAATGAAAGTAAGCTTTTTAAGATATACAATAAAGATAGATCATTCTATGATCTATCTTTATCTATCTTAATTTATATACATGTCTATATTTATATACATGTCTATACTTATATACATG
>JAPMOR010052367.1:10172-23992 GCA_026543865.1 Argiope aurantia | reverse complement strand
AAAAAAAATGCACTCACTGTTTGTCTATTGCTTTTGCGATCATATCTCAACAATAACAACAACAAAAAATAGAATAGAATAATTGAAGAATGAAATTTATTCAGCAATCTTTACATAAAAATTTGTGGGTTTGAACCTAATTTCAGAACATAAAAATCACTATCTTTCGGCCAGACTATCCGAGAAGATGAGGACGGAAAGCTATATGAATGAACATTAGTAATTTCTGTCCACCAAATTTGTAGACTTATGTTTAATTCAGCAGACTATCTGTCTGTAAATGAAAATGACATAGAAAAGTAATAAGGCTAAATAACTACGGTTTCTCAGATGTTTTTGCTATAATAAATAATAGATTTCTGTGAAACTTTTAACACATTTGATCAGAGTGAATGCTAAAATAGATTCTACACTCTTTTCTTCATATAAGTAATATAGCCAAAAAAAAAAAAAACTCGCCAAAACTCGTTGTGTGAGGGTGGTAGAAGTCGAAGGGAGAAACTCCTATTAGTTTTCTATCATGTTCGAAAAAAACTATTGTGATTTAAAGGGTGAGCTTTAAAATCAATTAAATAAAATAAAACTGTTCCACAGAACAGAAAATTGAATAGAATAGCATTTCACTTGTTTTTCTGAGACAGATATTTCTTAAAAAGTCGATACTTTCTTATACACTTCTATAATCGAGAAAAATCTTCTTCGTCATTAAATCCTATGTTATTTATAGGGAAATAAATGGTTTGGAACTGTAATATAAAAACAATAAACTAGAATGGAAAGTCGGTTTCCTTTTATTAATGGGATTATGGCAAGAAAATGGGAACTTCTGGAAAACAATTCTTCATACCATTTAAACAGTATGGGATAGATAACATTTTCCAATACATTATTTCAGTCCTCTCAAGATCGAATTCTGGAAGCATTTGAATACATATTCAGTAGCAAATCGATTCTCATTTGTTTTTAAGACAGTCATTTCTTACAGTTTAGGAAAAAAAAAATGTCAGCATATTGAACGAGGAAAGATTAGTTTCAAGCTTTTCTACAAGAAAGAACGATATTCTCAAAAAAATGTGAATTGGTTTTTGTTTCTGTATTTCTTCTCTTTTCAATGAAATCAATAAGCATTTCTATTGAGACGCCTCGAAAAATGAAAACAAAGAAATATCCGAACTGATACCACCTGAGTCTCTTTTCTATCTTTTATTTCTTACTATAACCGATGCCTTTTTCATTCTTGAGACAGCTGAATTGAAAATTGTATTGGTTTTGGGGGAAATGACAATTATCTTAATTTTTTGGATGTTTAGAAGGGGCAGATTTTGTTCTATCAATTCTGAAAGAAAACTGAAAACTTAAAAGTGGAAGGTTGATATTATTATCTTATAAATCATGATATTGTTTTGACTTGAAGTTTTTGAAGCCACAAAATACATGGGCAGAAAAATGGCGATTTATCGCTTTTTAGGCATCAAATTTTCGCTTTTACGTTTATCAGAAAATGATAAAGAAGATTGTCAACACAAAATGACAACTTTATCGCCAACAAAAAGTTACAACTTGGCATCCTCCAACCCGATTCTCCTGTCTCCTTTGCCCGAAGAAGCACAGAGAAGAAAATGGGAATGTACGCGAAACAGTGAGAAGAGGTATCGAAAGTTAAGCACGTACACAATTATATTTCAAAAAATGATTAGAATGTCTACATATTTTTATTAAAAAATTTGCAATGCTTAGTTCCAATTTCGCGACAATAAATATGAGTAAATATGCTTTCGAACTTCGTATTAACTTTTTCTAATGGAAATAGTAGTTTAAAAATATTTTTGCCCGAATAAAAGAATGTTATAAATAAAAAAAATAAAAAACAAATATTCTTTTCAATTATTTTTAAATCTTTCATGTCTAAAGCGTTGGCGATGGCATTTTTCATATTCACATAATCAGGATTTTTTTAAAAACAGTTTCTAAATCTGATGTCACAGAAAAAAATAGCATTTAATATTTTTACCGCTTTTCTTTTATTTTTTCCTTTTATTCTTTTTATCCTTTTTCCCCACTTTGTTTAAATCCTTTTCTTCAAATCTGCATTAATACAATTCAATAGAAGCACATTATTTCTTCTATTCAATATGCTTTACTATTTAATTTTCTCAAATTTAATTCCCCTCTCCTAGTATTTTCACAATGCTGAGCCTTTTTTTAATTTAAAAGATTTTATTAATTAAAAATTACTATATCCTATTATAATTGAGGATTTTTTTGTTATTGGAAGAATGACTAAATAAATATTAAAGACCATAGTGTGAAAAATAAAGATTTGGGAAATGAAATTTCCATAAAAAAAGTAATTGAATAACAGAAAAGTGTTTAAATGAAAAAAAAAATTACTTTACATTAATACATGTTTAAAGATATTCCAAAATTTAATTTAAACGTATTGTCGAATCCTAAAAATGAGTAAAAGCTCTTAATGTTTAAATGAAGCAAATGGTATTTTTAATAAATTGAAATAATGTCAACTTAAAGAAACTTTTAATGAAATATAATGCTATAGGTAAAAAAAAAAAAAAACTTTTATTCACATGCTAAGATTTTAAAATATTTCGTCATTTTAGAAGACGATTATTATTACCTTTTGATTAAAGGTTTTGAGTTCAGAACAAACTGTTATAAAAAAATTAAAATTTTGTTGAAAAAATAAAGAAAAAAAATTTGTTCCAATTTTTCTTTGTACCATTAAAAATATAATAAATTTTAGATAGTAAATTTAATATCGTTCCTTAAGATAATTTGCAGATAAAATGACAATATTTTTTGCAAAAAAAAAAAATTACAAAAAAGCATTGTCAAAATAGGCAGCAAAATCGAATTGCAGAATTTTTTTGTCACTAAATATTTGAAATTTAGGTTTATATTTTTGTATAACTTTTTCACTGAGTTCGGTATATCAAGCTGAAAGCACCCATATATTTTAAGGCGAAAATGTTTATTCAGGATTACATGCTTAGTGAAATGAGATTCTACTGCATAGGCATACAGCGTCATCTATCGTCAACAAAAGAAATGAGAAGCAGTTTGTAGAATGTTTAACTTGTTTATTCCAAGAAAATTCGTTAACATTACCGGAATGAAAACAATCTAACAAAGCACATTATAAGAAAATCCAACGTTTTTTAGGAATAAAGGTTATAAGATTGAAGCCAACAACCTAGATTTTTAGTTCAGTTTAGTTTAATTACATTAACGTCCCATTTTAAAGCAATACGGGGCTATTTCGGGACGGACCTCGTAATTTTGAATCTCTGTCAGATAACTAGGAAGACACCTGAGCTGGAAGAAACTTCTGAAATTTTGAATGAAATCTCAATATTCTTCCCCTTTCATGCATTCTTTTAATTCTTAAAACTATTAGAATTTCCTTTTAGCAATTAATAAATAAAGTAATATTCACTGAGAAATTTATTAGATATATTAAATTCCAACCAATTAAATGGTTCACTTGGATATACCAGTTTTAAAGCTAACGCTAACACATAAGTCTCTAATCTTTCTTGAGAGCTATGAACAAAAATGTCAACAAAAATCAATCTAATATCTGGAAATTCTATTCAAAAAAGTGGATTTTTGGGGAAAGGAATAAACACTCCGAGACATAATTATTTTATCTTGAACCTAATAATCTCACTAGGATATCCATTAAGAAAAAAAAATCACTGGAAGTGTTCTCCTTGAAACTTTAGCATACTCTCTTCTAAAAACTCGCATACTTTCCAATAAAGGTCCTATTTCTCCTTCGAATGACATTGGCGAACGGTAGTTATTAAATATTGATCTTTGGCATGAATGTAGTATTTTTAATCAATCTGTAGCGTGATCCTTGGCATTTTTTTTCGATTATTCCCTAGAATGAGGTTTAAGGTACCGGAAATGTAATTTGTGTTCAGACCCACATGTATGCTGACTCTGATACAGGTTATAGTGAAATTAAGTATGTCTCTTTGATCTACCGATTTCAAACCCAAGATTTACTAGTAGGATATTGTGACTCTTAGCATTTTTTTCCTTGATCAAATTATTTATTTTCTTTTTTTTTTTTTCAGTTTATCATAGAAAATTGCTAAGCGTTTTCTTTAAAAATAATATCGAAATTTTCTGAAATCATCCAAGATCTCTCAGCCAAGAAAAAAGTAGAAATAGGTATCAAGATCTTTCAGTAAATCAGGATTGAGAATCATTATGAAGTATATTTCAGTATAATTTCTGGGTCGGAATCTGAATTAGCCAATATAACTAATTTCATTCGTTTGGATTGTGGTGAATAGCATATAAGCCAGTTAACAACTCTTCTACCAGAACGATCGTTTTGGCTGAATTGATTAGTTACTGGACTGCTAGCCAAAAGGTCCCAGGTGTTCTATCCTTGCGCATTCGCGCACCGCCTCATTGGTGACCTCGGACAATGAACCTTCAACCTTCGTACAGCTGTTGTGGCGCCATCTACCCGCAACCAAAGTCGTCAGACTCACTTGACGCAGCAACCCAAAGTCGCCAGACACACTTGGCGCAATAGCACCCACACACGCTTGGCGCTACCCAACTGGGTATCGGCCCATTAAGACAACTGCTAATATTACATCACCACTCAACATCCATATCGTTCGCCTCACCTCCATCTCACTGGAGGGAGAGTACTGTGGTGAATAGAATATAAGCCAGTTAACAACTCTTCTACCCGAACGATCGTTTTGGCGGAATTGTTTAGTTACTGAACTGCTAACCGAAAGGTCCCAGGTTCTATCCTAGCGCATTCGCGTACCGCCTCAAGATCAAAACATTTTTAGCTATCTTATTCATACATATTTCGTATATAAGAAAGTAAAACTGTTCAAGAGAAAAACATAGATTATGGAAAAAGAAATAATCAGACTTCTCATTTGGATTTATTGTCATAATCCAAGGTACCATGAAAATACTATTCAGATTTATCACCCTTTATTGGCAAGAATTTAAAAGCTTAAATTCGGATCACTGCTTCACATTCTTTCATTAGTTTTATGAAGCATTTGAAAATTCCTGAAATAAATAACTGCAGATCTTATTTAAAATTATCACTAGCTAACATCGTTTTTCATATTCTTTTAAAATTTATACCAGTTTCTTACAGATTTCTACTTTTTTCCGCGATTCAATTGTTTTTTTCCATCTTAATTTTTCACTGATTATTTGCTAAAGTTTTTCTTTTAAAATATTTTCCGAATCTTCTGAAATCACCCAAGATCTCTCAGCCAGAAAAGATTAGGAAACAAAATCAATATTTTTTTTTCATTAAATTATGATTGGGAATCACCACCAATTATATTTCAGCCTATTTTCTCGATTCGAATCCGATAGTTCGACATTTTTCTTATTTCATTGATTCCCATGCCTTTTGGGCCCTACCTTATTTAAATCTTTTAGAAGAAGAGATCGATTGGATTAGTTAAAATTTACATACTGATAAAATTATGCCAACAATCGATTCTCATTTCGTAGTTTTCTGGTAAAATCGAGTGATTTCTTTTAGAATTTTTCCAAGACGCTTTAAGTGCCTGAATAGAGGTTAGCTAGGTTTCATTTTTTATTTCATTAATCATTCCACATTGTGTGGGTAAAGTTCTTGTTTCTGTCATTCGTGCCCTTTCGGCTCTTGAATATTTTATCAAAGTAATAACTAGTTGAAGGATTTTTTTCATGTTAGGCATAAAGTTCTTGTTTCTTAGTTTGCTGGAAGAAAATAATTATTTCTTTCGCACTGTTTTTGGAATTGAAACTGGCTGAGTGCTGTTTAATACGATTTTTCACCATTTATTAGTTCATCTGCATAGAACCGAGTAGTTATTTTTTTTGTCTTTTGTATCAAGACGGATTTTTAACATTTTATTAAGCTGAAAATTATTGAAAGAAACAAAAGTCAAGCTTCGCATTATGAAATAGTAAGTTATATTTCTTATGAATGTTTGTATAATCTTGGTATTAATTTTTTTAGTGAATTGGTTTGATTGTATTTTTTGAAGATTACAATATTTTTTAAACAAGTAAAAAGTCTTTCAGTATAATTCTGTCAACATTTGGCAACCACTGTCATTTTATAATATTTTAAACTAGAAATGTTTTGGCAGACCGAAAGCGTTTCTTTATTATTCATACTTTGTTTATTTAGTAATAAACTAAAGAGAAACGCCATTTTTTTTTCCCCACTGAATTTTCGAAAAAACTTTAAGAAAAACTCTTGCTCTAGAAAAGAACAAGATGGATTTTTACTGCAAATAAAAGGCATATAATCTCATAGTTATAGTTGAATTCGGGAGAAAGTGTTAATGAAAAACTAGTTTAAGGCAAAACTTAGCGTTTCAGTCAACTTAAGCATAGTTGTAACTATTCAACTGAAATGCAAGTTGAAGGTAATTTTGTTTATTAATATACTAGCCGCCTTTGGCGACCAGCCGGTTCGCCAGTATTACCGCTCGCTACAATTTTCAATTAAATGTTTTAAGTAACTGGTCTCTTAATAGATTCTCAAAGAAAAACCTTTTTAATCTTCACATTTTAATAGTCATAGCAAACTTGTACTGTTGTTTAGATCGTTTCGTTCAATTTACTATATATATTTTGCTAATTTGTTCTCATTTCCGGTAAAACTTCAACTTTAATTTAAAATGTAAATGACGAAATTGCAATTAATATGAAGATATTTTTCAATAAAACCAATCGCTTTATTTTATTTATCATCTTTATTGTTATTTATTAATTATTATTATTGAATGTGAGTATTGCAAACAGTTTATCGGTATTTAAGTCTTGTGCGAACTGCAAAATATTTTTCATAATTTATGTAATATCTCAAACAATAATTCAACAAAAATTTCTCAGATTCAGCATAAAATTCAGTTTTTAGTTTTGCTTTCAAAAGGATTGAAATGAAATCAATAATAATATTTTGTTCCGGCCCATAAATATATTTCAAAAATTATGAAGTCTAAATTTAATGCAGTAAGGTATCATATTCTGAGAAATATTCTGGACATGCCAGATTTTAAATAAATAAATGAATATTTCTATTTTCCAGGATCAAATAAGACTTATTTATGAAGTTTTGAATGTTAAAAATCTAGAAAACTCAACATTTTCATAATCTTGCGCCAATTCATGTTGAGAATCCTACGCGCTGATTGACATATTTTCTTTGAAACGATCGATGGAAAATCTAAAATTATCCTTTTTTTATTGAATAATGATATTCAAATTTTCATTAATCAGTCAGTTTAAGTAATTGATTTAGTTGATTGGAAATTAACTCATTTTATTTAAAATATTAGTGTTTCAAGAACATTTTTTGTTAATCGTGATTTCCACAGCAGAAGCTTTATGTAAAATCGAAAATTCGTTATTTATTAGAGCATTTATTGAATCAAGTTACATAAAATATTATCATTTTCCATTTAGAGCATTTTAGCAGATCTGTGTCTTACTAAAGGTTTACAAATCAGCTGTGTGGCCCTGATTTGAATGGATATCCTGTTCATATTAAACAAATCATGCCTTAAAATAAAACTGATTTATTGGATTAATAATAGAGTGTAAAAGATCATAAGATAATTTTTCTTGAATTTATTTTTTAGAAAAATATTTCATATTTGTTTCATTTCCTACGGACACGTGCCGAAAATTATATTTTTGCAGATTTCATTTCCAAAACGATTTAATTTATTTTTAATTGGAGCTTTAATCAATGTGATGGCAACACTTTGAAAAAGCTAATTTTTTCCCATGAATGCGAAATGTGCTCGTGCAGCTTAAGTTTTATTTTTTAAGAACAAATTACCCAGAAAACAAAGTAAAGCTTGTAAGCTTTAGTGAGCAAGTGGGGGAAAAACTAATCATAAATTTGTTTATGAATTCGGTATAAGCATGTGAATAAAAAGTCAAATGAAAATGTCTCATAGCTTTATCCATTAATATTCAAAAACCTTAGATTCTGCGTTGATTACCAATACTGAAAATTGGGGTTCAGTTATATAAATATGCGGCCTTTTTAAGTTGAGTAGGAAAATGCCAACTAAATATGAAGTTCATATTCAAATATTTCATTGGTTCTTGTTATTTTCGGTCATACATATCCGTTACATAGAATTGCTTCGTCTTCAAATTAAAAATTCGAGATGAAACAAATGGGGCATGGAATGGAATTTGACTTGTTGAATTTTTACCATAGTTGATAATACTGTAATTTTAAGATTAAAACTATTACAATTCACAAAAATCGATTATTAAAAAATGTAGCCTAAAATGAAACATTCGTTCTTAGTATGGGTGTATTTCAAGCAATCTCTTTTCAAAATATTTGACATTTTTAATCTGGATTAATTTGTCAAATAGACTATATCATTGCGAATTAAAAAATATCTTTCGAATTAAAATGCCACTACAGGTGTCCAATAACGAAAATTGCCTCTTATATTAACCATCTAAGCAGACTGGTCGAAACATTCACCCTTTCAAACAGATGAATTGAAAATCCTTGTGTGGTAGAGAATCGAGTATTACTGGTGCATTGGCTTTTAACTTGACTTTTAAACTCAATTTATTCTTCTTTCGATTCACATTTTTGAGATTAAAATTGACTTTTAACACTACAGATTATTTTATTTATTATGTCTTATATTCAAATATGTTTATAAATGTGTATAAAATAGAGGAATTTTATTAGATTGTATAATTTTATTTTCACTTAAGTGTTTCAAAAGTTAAAGCTTTTATATAAAATTTAGATTTTAGGCCATTCATTTTACTTTCTACCTGGGGACATGTATATACGAGTGTGCTACCCCCAACTAAATTATCGCTCTGGTTATCTAAAAGTATTCAATCCTGGCTGTAGTGCCAGTAGCTGCTTGCGCCATAATTGACTTTGCACTTAGATTCAAAACTTTGTATTGATTGGCATTTCTGTAATGCAAAGAAAAATATCTTTGGAATGGTCTTTTTAAATAAATCTTTCAATTATTTATTGCATTTGTAATTAGAATCCACGACTGATCCATGGAAAATTGAAATAAAATTTAAATTTTGGGACATCTTTATTTTTGTCTTTTACAAGTAACTGGTTATTCCCTTTTGTTTCAGAACTTCCTCTGTTAATATTGATGTATTTGCTTCGTTTCGTAATTTTTATAATTGACCTTTATTATAACTTATTAATGTATTTTTCATATTCCTTATTTTTAATCGATTAAGTAATATCGATCTAACTTGTATACATTTTAAATTTCTAATCATTGTACTTTTCCGTAGTGTCGGATGAGCAGTTTGTCAATTTCTCTCTCCAGCATTTGAAATTATTAAAAATGATTTCGTAATTCAATTTCATCTGTTTTTAGAGGAAGTGGGTAAAATATTCTTACTCCACCCCACCCACCCCTTCGCAATGTCTGACACGCGCATCAAATTACTGCAATTTTTGTTTTAAGTCTGCAATTAAGCGACAGAATTAAGTACTGGAAAAGTGGAAAAATCATTTAGAAACGCTTCATTACCTCAAATTCTTGTATTACTACAAGAATCAAAATAACAGGTGTTCAAAGTAGGATGTCATCTAATTAGAGAATGAAATAAGTTGGTATGCCAAGGGGTTAATGAAGAATAAAACATCCTTTCCTACTTGGGATTCTGGGCATAGGGCAGTGTCCTAACCCAGTCGGATAAACTAGTTCTTAAAGAGAAATAAAAACGCTTTTTCATCAGGTGTTTTAGGATTTGCACGTTGTTGGTAGACTGAATTGTAGTGAGTTGTGTAGTATTGTCGTTCGTTCCGCCGACAAGAATAGCGATCATTATGATCACTAAAGAATATGCAAAGCAAACGGTTATTCCAAATCTGTTCCGGTTTGAAGATTAAATATCTTTATTTAAATTTGTGCTGATATTAAATTTTTTCCAATGAGATAAAGGACTGTTTGTATTAAGTTTCCAAAATAAGTTATTTCGTTTTCTCTCGTTATTTCGTTTTCTCTCGTTAATTCTATTCTTCAAAACAATATTTAACATTTTATTTTTTTTTTCAATCTAATTTCAATTTGTATTTTCACTTTTTCAAGCTTTTCCAAATTGATCGCATTTTCCGATTTAGCCTTTTGATCTCAAAAAAATATTAATTCTTCCCAGATTATTAAGTATTCCAGAGTGTATTCCATGTTATCTTCACAAAAAGTTCCATGTTTATCTTGTCTAAAAATTTGCAACATTAAGGGTTTATATTGAATATTGGATGAGTTTAAAGATTTTTATTGGCAATAATTAAACAAGAGTTATTCAAAAGCGGTTGTTTTCACTGAACTTTCCAAATTAATATTGATATGAATTCGACTAAACTCTTTCTGTGAAATTTACCCTCTTTGAACGAAATAGAAGTTTCGTTTGGTAACAAATTGTTGCATCAGCTTTCTAGGTCATTCAGAACCTTTTGGATTCTAAGCTTTTATTACTTTTTAACCAATCTTTTGAATTAAATTCACTTGATGGGAAAACTATATAGAAAACTTCCTTATTTAATCATTATTGCTACTAATCATAGCTTTAAATATATATATAAATAACGTGGGTAGTAATACTAAATATCTTAATGATTTTTACTTCGAGGTAATTGCAGGAAAATGGATTTCTCTTCCAATGGAATTTTGCTATCCAAAAAATCAAACCAATGATAAATGGCAATAGAAGCATTCTTCCAAGAGTTCGAAATAAGATAACTAAAAACTTCCAGAAAAATAGATAATAAATTATCTATTTCTTGCAAAAATTTTATCATGTAATTATAATAATCGATTTCTCTTTTCTAAATTCTTATGGGGCAAAAGTTATTAGTCTAGACATTATACGCCATGGCTTAGATTTATATTCAATTTAAACAATGAATTGAATAAAAAATGCAACTCCGAATTTTGAAATTGATATTTTTTAATGAATAGTAAGATTTCAGCTTTTGTAGATATATTCATTTCCCATAAGTTTTATTACAATGTAATTTTGTAATATATATTGTTACAATTTGCCTGAACAGACATTCGGAACTTATGCAAGGCTCGGCTATATTGCACCATTTTTCTATTGTTATTTCTTTCAAAATTTATTTGAGTAAATCCTTTAATTGCATAATGTTTAGCGCCATTTTTCTCTTTTTCAGCTTCAGAATCTCTAAAGGAAACTTGTGATTTTAAAGAAGGAACAGATGTTTTTGGCATTCTACTCAGCAGTCACTTATATTCTATTTCAAGCGGTGCTATACAAACTTTGGAAAATGAGGTATTCTTGCAAACTGCCTGGTCAGAAGAATACACTAATAAATGCAATTTGCTTAGGGAGCTATAAGCTTGTTTTCAAGATGAGATTCTGTTTTCATTTTCTAGCGATAATAAAAGCATTTTACGTCACCATAAGTCATTCTCGTAAGATTACGCAAAGTAAGACCACATAATTGCGCAAGTAAGATCACATAATTCCCATACTCATAAACGTATTTCTAGTGCTTCGGCATATAATATGCGCTTTCTGATTCAAGTTATAACATAAGTAAATACTTAAAAGCTTTCTGAAAACTTCAGAATAGTTTAAAATGTTCAAAAAGGTAGATTAAGTGAACTATTTCAACTAATTAAATATGAAACGAATAATAAACAATATAATATAAAGAATCTTCTCCAAAAAATGCGATTCTAGTTGAAAGAAAGTTTAATATTTCTCATTTAAAACTTCAAATAAAATGCTTTCGGGATTTTCGATATTGATTTCGATTGAATTATAATTGAATGAAAGTGTTAAAATATTTCTTAGGCTATGTTATCCAAATAATATTTATCACCGAGATTCGTAATTCAGTAAAGAAATTGGTTCGTTTGTTAAAAAATATTGCTTTTTATCGGGAACCTTTCAGGAAATCTCGATGTTTTATTAGATGCATTTACTAGTCAAAGGGCTTCTTTCTGCAACGTCGGAGATTCTCATTCAATGGATTCGAAAGTGAAAATGATGCGTGATTTCAATACCTACCGCCATTCTAACTCTAGTGCATGAAGAAAGATGAAAGATTCTGTATATAGAAAAATTAATGCTACATTTGCAAAGTTCTTGGTTAATTCTCTGAATAATTTAAATTATTTTGGTTTCACTTTCAATAGTAATTTTTAATGAAATACTCCATATAATATTCCTTTCGCGCAAGGTTTATATTTGTAGTTGAATCAAACCAAACCTGAAAGATACAATGTTTCTTCCTACACAAGAGTAGTTAATATAAATTACTGAAATTATAAAAAAATTGGATCTTTTTAATTATACTTCTGCATTTTAGAATTTGGGAACAAAATTACATGGACTGTGTGTGCGAGTTGCTTTAGATTTTCTAGAAATGTCGTTGAAAGAATTTTGTGGAAATTTAATAAAATGAATGTTTATTTTCAATACAAATAAAAAAAAATACAAAAATTTAAAACAAACAAAAGTTGATTTATTTTTTCGATAATTTAGTTAATTTTATAATTAAAGACGTTCTAACAAGAGAATTTTAATTTCGCTGAAAGTCTTTCAGAATGAATTACGATTCAATATGTGTAATGGTAAAAAATTTTGCTAACCGTTTTATAAGATTAAATTTTATTGAACTGGTATTTTTGCTTTGGTTTAATGGAGGTAATTTAAAAGATTAGTATTTTCAAGTCGGATCATAAGGATTTTGTATCCGAGTCCATTATTAAGTGTAGTATAAAGTGAATATCTAAATATAATGGAAAATGTCATCTTTTGATACCGACAATAGTTTAATACAATTGTTATTCATTGCAAACATTATCGGTTTCAATTTTATTATTGACCGGAGAAAAGAAATGAAATCGAGAGGAGAAGCGAAGTTTCTAAAATTTTACCACTTCAATTAGTGCAGTATTGATAGTTTTATACTTACAAGTCTTGCAATCTGGCATCCGTTAAAATCCAAAATACGCACATGAGAAATTGAAATTTCTGATGCCAGTAATATATCGCAATATCGATAAAACCTTTCTCAATAGATTGTCTTGGATCATCCGAATATCGAAATCTGAAATAACGTAATTCTCGAAATAGGCAGGTTGTTGCATACTGAATAAATTTATCATTCCAAAGTTGAAGCATTTTAACAAGATGCATGTCCCACGATTTCCACTATTATCGAATTTTAACTAAGATTTTTGATTTTATAATTTATCCATATATGGAATTAAATCGAACCTTCTCCCTCGTATGAAATAGTGAACGAATTAATCAGCTAATACCAGATAAAATACAAGTGCCAGATTTAGTGCAAAATATACCTTGAAGGGCTTTCTCGTTGATTAGACACGCATTCAAGAAAAAGATTAATTTGGGTCAAAATAAATATTAAACACGGATACCTAATCTATGAATCGTATCTAGCCGTCTACAAGCTAAAACTTTTCGTAACTTCTTGCCGATTTGTGTTTTATAAGCGTGGATCCTTGGATCCTGTTTTGCCAAAAGAAATTCGTGCATAAGAAAATCGGCATAAATAGATTCAACTCTTTTAAAGCTATTCGAATTTCTAGTGAACTAATCCTTTAGTTATGTGAGATGCAGAATAACGACTTGCTTATTTTAAAATGTATAGTGTAGAAACTGGTGCAATGATCGGTTTCATAATCTGAGTATTGCTAGTCTATAAGAAGCAGGCAATATGAGAGATAAGGAAGCTGGATCGTAGAAGGTATTTTGTGAATGAGTGCACAAGTGGT
>JAPMOR010052367.1:0-10162 GCA_026543865.1 Argiope aurantia | reverse complement strand
ACATTATTGCTTGTGTTCAATGTGTTGGAATAAAATGCGTTCTTTCATTTTCGCCATCTTTTGTCGATAATTTTCTCTTCCATAAAAGTTTGTTTTCGTAATATTTTAAACTTTGTTCGTTTCGAATATGTAATTTGCGAAATTAAATTAGTTGTTACTGTCTATTTGTCTTAATAAAGCGTTTCGTTAGAACCTAGCTGGTGATTCAGTTTAAACCAAGTTTTAGTATAGACAAGTATCTCAACGCTAATGAAAATCAAAGACGAATGTTTGTAAAACCCCTTTAGTAGCTACATCCGTTTGGCCATCTTAACACAAAATTTACGAGTTTTGATCCTATTGCAAATAATACAATAAAAATTCTATGTTTATGAATATATGCAGAAATTTTGTTAGCTAAATAGTAACAATATTTAGTACTTGTATTGTTTAATGACTAAACCAGGATACCTAAAACTACAGATGCTTCAATTTTTTTCCCTCATGGAATTTTTCTGTTTATTCCTAAAAATATTCATATTAAATTAGACGTTCATTCTCTATTTCAGATGTTGACTGTTTCGATGCATTCAAAAAATGTATATATGCCACTAACTTCAAGTAAAAATTCCCTCCCTCCAATGTTAATTCTTTTAAATGCTTATTTTATACTTCATAACTTCTTTTGAAACAATAGGGTCCAGAAAATCGTTATCTAAGCCTTTAATTATGAGTAGGGTAGTTGAAAATGAGTCATACTAGCTACATCTTATAAAATCCATTTCGTTTTAAAATGCAGCCATTAAAATTGGATGAATTTTCTAATAAAAAAAATTAGACAAAGCTTGAATATTTAACCTAGTACCGTTTTTTAACTTTTCAAAAGCAGTTCGGCATATATTATCAGGCCTCTAAAAGTCCTCAGCTAATTTTAACGAAATTAAGAATATTTTCATCCGTTATCTAGGTTTAAAAAAACGATAAATAATTCGGCATTTCATTAGATTAAATTTCAGTGCGTAGGGAGTGTTGGAACGCGTAGCTTGTGAAATAGCCTTAGCCTTTGCTCTGTATGAAATCCAAAAACCTTCTAGTTCTTAGAACAGACCCCTCCTCCTCCTCCCCAATTTTGGTACTTAGACGACCCAAGACTGTCAATATGATCACCAAAAAAAAACCTTTTTACTCAAGATTCATCGATAATGCAACTCATTAGTTAGAAGTTGAGAATCTCAGTTTCTCGAATGTGAAAACTGTGTATCTTGGATGTCAGAAGTGCAAGTCCCAGAAATGTGGAATTGAATTTAACATGACAAACAAAAGTGGAAACTTACTAAAAGCAAGTAATGTAATTTAGCTGTAGATGTACTATAATTTTCAATAGCAGGCAGAGGAAACCAATTCTTCTACATGGTTTTATCCCTTTACTTAGGTCAATGATTATAAGTTCGCTGATGAAGTTTGCAATGGGTAACTGTTATAAGCTATTGCTATTATCGAAAGATAAGGCCTTTGCATTAGATTTAAAACTATTCGCGAAAGTTCAAAATAGTGCTGAGGTCTAGTATCGGTATCCGTTACCGATATGCGGAAAATATTTTCCTTCAATTTTTTTTGAATGAAATAAAACTTTTTAAGCCTTGATAATACCTATTCAATAATGCAATCCACCATTTTGGAAAAATACTATAGAATCAACAAACCTCTTCTTAGGATTTTCACAACTGTTGAAACTTTCCAAAAGAACTCAATATTAATTTATTTCCTGAATTTTTCCGTATGCTATTTTATTGTATTGTAGATTGCCTTTTCTCACGAAATTTATTGGAATTAAATTACTTAAAATCAATTCGCGAAATTTATTAGAAATTTTTCCCAAATGTCACGAAACTATTTCTTACTAATTGATCATTTCATTTGATGCAGTTGATAATTTTTCCTCTACTTTAAAATATTCTATTTTAATTGGTATCTTTTTAAAACGTCCTTTTAAGTTCTATATGTAATCCTTGTGTATGAAAACATATTGCATCCTATGTTTGTTCTGATCTAATATCAAACATCAATCCATTATGAAAAGGATACGTATGAGTTTTTTCTAAAAATAGATATTGAAAGTTGGATCAAAATAACCGAAATCATTCGGAGGACGCGCAGCACTTCGTGAGTACAGTATTACTTTTTATAAAGCCAGTCTTTCATTTTCTTTCTACTTCCTGTGTTGGAGTTGAGACAAGTATTGAAATCGCACATTAATTCTTTCGAAGTAGCTGAATTGAGGAACTCAAAACAACTGCCCACAGTAAAACTCCTTTAAATGCATTGAATGGAACATTCGAGAGACGTTAGACATGCCGTGATTTTGTCGCGCCAAGTTTAAATGAAATAATGTATCTAAAAAAAGTAACGGTATTGGTAGTAACAATACCTGAATGAAGCGATTAGGTTAATTATATATAAATTTTAAAAAATTATTTTTTTTCAATCCTTTAATATGCCTAAAATATTAAATCGTATTTAAAAGTTAAATTAGTCTAAAATAAATTAATAGTGCTCAGGGTTTTAATCTATTTTTAAATACTATGGATAGCTTTAAATTTTATATATAATGAAATAGTAACTTTCCTTCAATAGAATTATTTCTAATCTTGCACAATTTTATTGTTAATTGATAGCCATACTGGATTAAATCCCTTTCCGCTTCTTTAAATAACTTAAATAACTTCAAAAATTTCCGAGTACATTAGAATTCCTATTTAAGATATTTTAAATGAAAAGTATTTTCTCCTTAATTGTCCTAAAACCGGGTTCGATTGGCAAATCTTAAATTATGTGATCTATCTTGTTGTAGTACAATAATAAAATAAGGAATAGAATAATTGTCTCATAAATAAGCCTTTTGAAGTGAAAAATAAAATCCTTACCATGATGTTGAACGAACTTTAAGAAATAGACCTCAGAATTATCAGTTTTAACCAAACTACGAGGATAATCACAATATTTAAATGTATTTTAAAAAATTCTAAAAATTTGCAGTGCTTAAGAATTAACTTCTGAAAACCGAAGACACAGGACTGGTGAAAATATTGACAATATTCGAAGAAAGGCTTAGAATTGCAAAAAAAAAAAAAAGCACTGCGAAAAGATTTGATTTCTATGAAGCGAAGGAGATGCTTATAAAATTCTATAATGGCATTTTATTAAGGAATAAAATGCAAGAGAAACTTCTGAAATTTGTGGCGCGGACAAAAGTGATAAAATACGACTGAAGTAAATGAAAAAAATAATGTCAACCTTCAATCTGACTCGAATTTGTGCTGTAAGGGAAAACCAAATGTTTCAGAATACATATTTATAAGTTATGATACATTTTAAGAGATTATACTAAATACATCCTCTTTATGATCATTGCACTTCAAAATCTCGAGAATTTGAACTCTTAGTGACAACTATATAAAAATGTGAGACTACTATGTTTAACGTTTTATCAACTGAGTTTGTCTTTATATTGGAAATGTTTTGATGCATGATTGGTAACTTCTATTGCACATTACCAAAGTGTGTTGTAAAATTTTCTTCATCGGAGCCATCATTTTGAGCTCTTCAAGTTTTAGATTTTTCCTTTCTTATCTGCTCCAGTGTTCTACGTTGTTAGGATTTTAAAACTCTTCTGAATTTGAGAAAAAATCCCAGTAACTTCTACAAAATTCAATTTCCAGCCTTAAATCCTAAAAAGTGCGTTTCTTTAAATATTGCAACTGCAAATGAAGACAAGTGGATATCAGGAGCGATTATTGCATATTTTTGTACGCCTTCTACATCCAAATAAATTGCTAAATATGTCGGATATTAATTCACTTTCATTTGCCATTGTTAAAATAGAACATTGCAAAGGAAGTTAGTCCTCTCATCGGTGCAATTTCTTGGATTCTGCTATGATTTCATTTCCATCTGAAGAATTGATGCAAGTTTCTTGGACAATGATCTCGTTCTGCGTGTGCGGAATGATTGCCTTCCCAATTAAAGATCCATATTCGATTAACACCTATCCTATATGTGCAGGAAAAGTTTCTTCTGGAATGGTCTCAAAATACCAGTTATTAAAGTCTGGTAAGTTGCTGAATTATGATAATAGTGTTGAAATTTCCATTTTAGAATATATTCATTTTGACACAAAAAAATTATGTAAATTTATCTTTATTTGGTAATAGAATGCTGTATATGCAGCTAGTTTTCTCATTGGTGCAAATCTGATATGAACAAATTCCTATTTGTAGAATGACGATCCTTCTATAGAATTTTCTTGGACCATAATCTTATTCTCCATCTGATGAATGGTGACCTATTGGTGCAAGTATTTTGAACCATGGCATCGGTCTTCATACATAACGTGATTTGCTTCACAGTCCAAGATTCGCCTACGATCCACATCGCTATCTTAGATGAATGGAAGATGTTTCTTCAGTGATGGTCTCAAAGTATCAGGAATTAGAACCTGGTAAGTTTCTGAGCTATTATAATAGTACCAAAACAGATTTCATCTTGGAATGAAACTGTATACCCAATTTAACACATAAAAAAAATGCTCATTCACTTTCATTTGATAGTAATAAAAGTGGTGTATATGAAGCTGGTTTTCTCATTGCAGGCTTCTTGGGCCAGGATCTTACTCCTCGTGTGGTGAACAAATGCTTTTCCAATCCAGAATTCCTTTTCGATCGACATCAACTATCCTAGATAAGCAGGAGAGTTTCGATAATGGCTTCAAAGTATCGGTAGTTAAATCCTGGTAAGTTGCTAAATTTTCATAATAGTATCAAAATTGTCTTCATTTTTGAAACGATACTCTGCGCAACTTGATACTTCATTTAATCGGTTTTTTTTTTTTTTTTTGTTATATAATTATATATCTAAAAGCCGCATAAATATTCATAAAAAAATCGAATATTTCTAGGACAGCTTAATTAAAATCTTAACTATTAGAAAAATTATTTCACTATGAATATAAACTTTTAATACTAAACATCCTAATTCCAGCATTCTATAATCGGATGGCAACTTTCCTAATTAAAAAAAAATGATAACACTAAAATTTCAAATTTTATTTACTACAATTTCTAGAATAATTAATATATCTATATCTTCGATATCAAGGAATGTTTTCCCACTTGCTTATGATGGATGGACTTTTATTTGGTATGCTAAAACTCGCTTTCTTTTTAGAACTCGTGCTGTGATGATGCTAATTTGGATTGATGGAATACTTCTTTGGACATGGCCAGATTTCATCTGGAACTATTATCATTTATGGAATTTAAAGCCTCTCATGGATATTACAAAGGAAAGTCACTCAAAATCTATTTGTTGACAATTCGTCCACTGCAATATTTTGTTGCACATACTGTGCTATCACTGACATGCAGTCAGACACATATATATCTTATAGTAATAAAAATTTAAAGAAATCGTCTTTACACCGATAAAATTTAGCACTGATTTTTAGGCACCTTTACCATTATAAAACAGAAATTTTAAACGTTCAGTTATCCGACCAAATTTGACTACATTTGTTTTCAAACTTCTCGAATAATGTTTCAAATTAAATGTAATGTTTGATGCATCTTGGTTAAATAATGGCGGATGAGCCATGATCTCCAATGGCCATTAAGCCACCATTTTACCTTCAAATTTTACAAAAGAAATTTCCTTCTACACAAAATAAGAACTTGGATCTTAAGTCCAGTATAACATTGTTAATTTTCATAGCTTCATTTTACGAATAATTATGAGCATGTTGTTGTCAAAGATTTCCAGATATGTACCTCGCTGTCAAATAATTATTCGTTGCGATTTTCAATGTAAAGTGCATCCACTTAAGACTATAATTTGAAACATATTTTGGTTCTTCCATTTAATTGGTCAGATCATCCAGCTAGGAAATTTCAGTGAGGACTCTGTCTAGAATCAACATTGAAATTATGAAAACTTTCTTTAGTGGGCATTCAATCTTAATACTTCATCATAAACTTTATGAAAAGACTGTTTCAAATATTTAGTTGAATGCATGTTGATAGTTAAATTACTAAGTCATTGGGAAATATTACCCGTTATTGTAATGCATGCCGTACATTCAGGAAATTGTGAACTTCAACTTACAATTCCCCTCAGGGGCTCGCCTACTATAGGTGAATACGGGTGTCCCAATCCCGAGGTTCCCAGGGATCTTTACTCCCTTTATATTTATTATGCATTGTTTATATTTATTTCTTTTTAAACTATTATCACCTGCTTTCTGTATTTTATTACCTGCTCAAGTTTTACGTATGGTTTCATTGTCTTTTGGTCATGCTATATGGAATTGTCTCCATTTTTGAACTTTCTTATTTTAACTGAGTTCTTTTTTAACTTTTTGCTTGGCGCAGTATGGTCAGATATGGCTTTTGCGCCATAAAACACCACAAAACCATCAACTTACAATTTTTTACTATTTTGAAGTTCTATGTTAAATGTTAACATAGAACTTCGTATGTTAATATGGATATTAAAATATTATTTAATAAAATGAATAAAGGGAAAGCTCAGATGAAAAAGTGTACTTGAAATGACTTTTCATGGCGTTTTCACATTTTGAGTTTTCTTAAAATTATATTCAAAAAGATTTTCCTATGTATTTGCCTATATTTGAAATGCTCCATGACTCTTTTTAAGAAAGAGTATAAAATTTATTATAAGGATTGCTACTATACATATTACTTTATTGTGCAAATTAAATTTATATCTAAAAATATTTTAATTTTAAGTTTGTAAGAAATATCCAATACTATAAAAAAGTATTAATAAAATATTCCTTAAATTTTCTATTAAATTATAGGATCTTCAGCATTGTTCAAAATATATAAAGATCAATATTGTGAGAATATAATATAAATAAAATGGAGCATTCTGAATTTCTTTAGATTTTTGTGTTTAATTTTTAAAATGGTAACATTTTATTGTATATGTATTTTATTGTGTACTTTTGTTTATAAACATTTCTAAACGTAAAATTTTTCGGAAATTCTTTGTCTCAATATCTGATATGCTTTGTATGAATGGAATCTTCAAAAATATTTTAATTATGCTTTGTAATAATATTGTTATGTAATAATTACAATTTCCTAACATTCTATTGTATATGCCAACTGCAAAACTGTTTCGTTACAATTATTTTTTTTAATTTCAGGTTAGTTTTTAATTTGTAAATTAACGTTTGAAATCTGTGTTATATTGCTTTTTAATCGCAATTTTTGTTTAATAGTATTCATCCTTTTATTAATCGTATTTATTAGTTTCATGAAAATTAAGTAATTTAACTTAAAGAAGGTAGAGCTTTTAATTTTCTGGTTAAGGACGACCGATTGGCTAGGCCGGCCAGTCAATCGAGAATCCAACGATTTTAAATAGCATTATTTGATCGCCATGCCTGATCAACATGGTGATCAATATGCTAAGAGAAAACGCGACGCGTTTATATTATCAATGTTAGTTAAAATTTTATGAGAATACATTTAAGAATAAATTTTATTAGAGCTTACTTAATTTTCATCATTTTTTTACAGTAAAATTAATGAGTTTTTCGACTTCAATTCATTCAAAAGTGCCCAATAATTATTTTTGTTTGAACTTTGATGCTGTTATAGCAATACGTATAAATGTTATTGATTACTTCAATTGCCGATAGCGTTATAACTGTTGCAAATGTTTTTAAATAGGCTGTAAAATTGTATTTAAATTATGTTAAACGGTAGAAACATTTCCTATCAATCTTGTGTGTTTTTGTATGGTATGTTTTATCCTTATTGTTATAGTAATTCTGTAAACCAAGTTTTGATTCTTATTATTAAATTTGTAATAAACTTCATTCATTTCATATTCTTTGTTTTCAATTTTTGGTGTTTGGTATCGTAATCTACAGAAACATCTAAATAAGTTCACTGAATTTTTAAAATATCTAGAAGTGTTGATCATAAATACAGCAGATGCATTGTTCCACTTATAAGAATTTTTCCTATAAAATACATGATTTTTGGAAATTTTGAATGAATTGGAAATAAATTTTTGCGAAACTGTGCAATGCTATTATACTAATTCATATCCATGTGCTGTCTATTTCACTGATTACTATAAACACTAACTTTATAACTGTGTAAATGTTTTAAATCTACTATGAAATCCCCTTAAAATTACTTTAGACTGTGGAAACGTTTCCTATACAGTTTTTATCAATTGTTTCTGTATAGTACGTTTTATCCTAGATGTTAAAAAAATTCATGACTTATAGAATTATATCTTGTATTATCAAATTTGTAATAAACGTCATTATTTTCAAGTTCTGTTTTTAATTTTTGATGTGTAGTATCGGAATTCACAGAAATTGCTACAATCCTAAATGTAAGCTTACTGGATTCTAAAAATTCCTAAAAATGTTGATCTTCTTAATACTTAAAAATGTTGATCTTAGCAAATGCATAGTTCCATTTATAAGAGATATTGGCATTTTCGAATTATCAATGGTATTTTTTATATGAAATGTTGCTGCATGCCTAATGCAAAGTCTTGCATGGCAGACCAATACAACTACTACATTTTCGTTATTTTTTTTCTAAATATATAAGTGTACAACAAAATTAGAGAAGGTTTCAAAATTAGTTTTAAGTCCAATAGAAATTTCCCTTTTATTCAATAACTTTATAGATGTTATTCAATAAAAATGATTTTTAAGCCAATTTAATGCCACAAAAAAAGTAGCGTTCCCGTGATATTAATATTTCCTAGCAGTTCTTCCTTTAAACAAGTTTTGAAAATAAATATTAAATGCAGTTTAATAGTAATGTAATTCCTTTATACTACACAGTGAACCAAGATTGTAAACGATCAGTGTTAATATTTTAACGAATTTCGTTCTACTGTGAAAAGAAATGATTATGTCCCTAATAATTGAAATTTTAATGGATATTTTAACGCTTTAAAAAGCCTTTTTTTCTAGAAATGATGTGTTAAAATATTTTTAGGATTGAGATTAGCTTCAGAAAACATTCATTTAGCTTATTAGATAAACAAATTACTAAATTTTAATAAAGTAACAAATCAGAAAGCGCCATTTTTTGTGCGATAAGGAATTGAAACTTCTAAATTTTTGTCTTGCTGAAATTGGTCAGGATTTATACCAACCTATATAACGTCAAAGATTGATTAGTTTAATTGTAGGCATACTTCCTAAGGCCCTAGAAAGAATTAAAACGATTTTAAGTTCGTACTTCTCAAAATTGAGTTGTATTAGAATATTAAATAGGGGATGCAAGGATAGCAGTAATATAGATAAATAAAGCTTTAATGTTTAAAGCTGATGTTTCAAACTAAAGATTCAAATGTAATTTTTATCTTTCTTTAAATCGTCTTGAATTTTTCTAATTTGAGCAATGGATCACTAGGCCTCATTTTTTTAAGATACCACATTTACCAATGAGAAATTCTATAACTATCTACAAAAGATAAATTATATAATTTAATTTAAATTATTCATATATTCTTTTGCTTCATTAACCTTTTAAAGTGGAATAAGAAATTCACAGCTAATATATTTGCCCATAATAAAGGCGATGAGAAGGCTTTCAGAAAATTTAAAATTTCGAAGAGGGGACTTTAACGAAATAAAGCTCACTAATTTTTTGCTTTAAGCTTTAAATTTTCCAACTAAACATCAGATAATTTAATTTTCAGAATCTGAGAAACATGGGTAAACCAAATAACCATGGAACTCTGACTTGAAAATGATTTTTTTTTATTTGAATTTAAGTAATTAGGAGAAATACTTAAAATTCCTCTAGTTCGTAAAATTATTTTAATATCTGGATGAACAAGCTTTGCACAACAGCTATTTTTTGCAAAATCGTGTTTGTTTTGTTCTTTTGATAAGATATTTAGATACGAATCACATACTGATTACATACGACTATTTTTTAATCTTGCCTACATATGAACTGATCATTTAAATAAAAATAAATCACTAATTCACTTTGTTTAATATGTTATTCGAAACAATATGCTATATTAAAGTACTCCTTGTACAATTGATCTGCCATTATTAATATTTTTTTTAACTTGCACTCGGCTTTACCATGGTAAAATCGGGTCCGAGATGGCG